>VWZE01011534.1:25443-41497 GCA_013396675.1 Eubucco bourcierii
CCGGCCGGGGCTGAGCTACCTCCCTGGGGGGAGGGAAACTCCTTTTGAAGGGAAAAAGCCTCTTTCCTCACGTCCTGAGAGGCCACTGCTAGTGCGGAGGAAGTCTTTCATGGCAAACCCCGGAGGGAAATGTCGAGGGTGGTCTCTTGACGAGTGGGTGCGCTGGGAAGTGGGAGTGCTTTGCTGCACCCCGTGCTGTGCCGCGACGGGACAGACTTGCAGCCTGCTGCTAAGGTGCACCTCGACAATTTTTGAGCTGTGAGGTGCACAGGTGGTAGAGCTGGGGTGCGGGTGGGGAGCCCCGGGACAGTGGGGGTCGGGGTGGGGTTGAGCACACCACAGCCCTGTGCCCTCTGCTAGCCCCAAGTCCGTGGAGATGACCACCCACCTCTGGGCTCCTACTGCTCCTGCAGCACCGCAAAGCACAAAAAGAGGATGCAGGATTTCAAAATCCCTCAGATTAAGTTTCTACAGAGCCACTTTCCCTGGGTGAGCATTTGCCACCCTGTGTAGATGACATTCCTGATTTGTGCACCGATTGAATATATAGGATGAATTCCCAAACTCCTTCTGAAGCAAATAAATCCTTCTCCATCAGGACGTGCAGTGAGCTGGGATGCAACCATTAACCCTGGGCTCTGCAGTGTTATCACCCATGTCTCCAACACTCACTGCTGTGGCACACAGTGCTGCTGGGAAGCCAAGCTTCGGGGTGCATGAGTGTGTTTAGAAATGTAGACCTGTTCCTCACCTCTAAAACAAGGATAATACTCCTAAGCTTCTTTTTCACTCTCTGAGAATAAATGCAATGTTGTGTGTAAGAGGCTTGCTGCCCTCTGACAAATGCCATAGGAAAAGCTATAAATGACAGATCTGGAAATTTTTTGAGCAAAACCCAAAGTGCCCTCATGCTCGTCGTTGTACCAGACAGACAGTCCCTTTGGCAGTGCAGTCCATTTTCAGTGTTTTTATAAGCACAGGGTCCAAACAGCTGCTGTGGCTTGGATTTTGGTCTAGATTTGGGTTGCAGACACTGCGGCCTACAGTCACATGATGCATATCCAACTGCTTATTGGCCTGTGGTCATCTCCAGATGTTGCTGGGGCTGTATGGTCACAGTGTCACAGAATATCTGGGGTTGGAAGGGTCCTCTGAAGATCCTATAGTCCAACTACCCTGCTAGAGCAGGATCACCCAGAGTAAATCACACAGGAACTTGTCTGGGCAGGTTTGGAATGCTTCCAGAGATGGAGGCTTCATAGACTGTCTGCGTAGCCCAGGTCCTGAATGATGCCAGGCAGTGATGCCAGTCTATGGCAGCCTCAGGATGGAATAGGGAGGATTTCTCACCATGTCTTTCATCACTTCCCTCATGGTGGCTAAAAGGGCTTTTCTTCTGACAGCCCATGGTTGAGCAAACTCAAGAAGTTATGGAGTGAAGGGAACAGATCTATATTTGCTGCATATCTGCACTGAATGACAGACAAAACAAAGGGAGTAATGTGTGCTGCTTTTGAAAACTCAGTTATTAGGAGTCTTTATGAATCATAGAACCATAGAATGGCCTGGGTTGGAAGGGACCTCCAAGTCCAAGCCTCTCCGCAGTAAGCAGGGAGATCCTCGACTTGATCAGGTTGCCCAGAGCCCTGTCAAGCCTCATCTGGAGTATGTCCAGGCATGGGTCCCAGCTGCCTCTCTGGACAACTTGTTCCAGTGTTCCACTACTCTCATAGTAAAGAACTTGTTCCTAACNCGGAGGCACGGGGGGAGCGCCGTGCACATGGTGGGGTACGGTGCGGCTGGAGGAGATAGGGTTTTTTTTTTTCCGCGAGGGGAAGAAAAGTAAATCAGAAAGAAAATTGTTAAAAAAGGAATTTGCAGCTATTTTATGAGAGAGGAAAAAAAAACAACCACACCAACAACCCAAACGTCTTTTGTTTAAAACCACCGGGCTGTGCAGCTTCGCCTGGCAGAGCCGCCCGACGGCTTGTCTCTACGCCCGGTCCGGCCGGGGCTGAGCTACCTCCCTGGGGGGAGGGAAACTCCTTTTGAAGGGAAAAAGCCTCTTTCCTCACGTCCTGAGAGGCCACTGCTAGTGCGGAGGAAGTCTTTCATGGCAAACCCCGGAGGGAAATGTCGAGGGTGGTCTCTTGACGAGTGGGTGCGCTGGGAAGTGGGAGTGCTTTGCTGCACCCCGTGCTGTGCCGCGACGGGACAGACTTGCAGCCTGCTGCTAAGGTGCACCTCGACAATTTTTGAGCTGTGAGGTGCACAGGTGGTAGAGCTGGGGTGCGGGTGGGGAGCCCCGGGACAGTGGGGGTCGGGGTGGGGTTGAGCACACCACAGCCCTGTGCCCTCTGCTAGCCCCAAGTCCGTGGAGATGACCACCCACCTCTGGGCTCCTACTGCTCCTGCAGCACCGCAAAGCACAAAAAGAGGATGCAGGATTTCAAAATCCCTCAGATTAAGTTTCTACAGAGCCACTTTCCCTGGGTGAGCATTTGCCACCCTGTGTAGATGACATTCCTGATTTGTGCACCGATTGAATATATAGGATGAATTCCCAAACTCCTTCTGAAGCAAATAAATCCTTCTCCATCAGGACGTGCAGTGAGCTGGGATGCAACCATTAACCCTGGGCTCTGCAGTGTTATCACCCATGTCTCCAACACTCACTGCTGTGGCACACAGTGCTGCTGGGAAGCCAAGCTTCGGGGTGCATGAGTGTGTTTAGAAATGTAGACCTGTTCCTCACCTCTAAAACAAGGATAATACTCCTAAGCTTCTTTTTCACTCTCTGAGAATAAATGCAATGTTGTGTGTAAGAGGCTTGCTGCCCTCTGACAAATGCCATAGGAAAAGCTATAAATGACAGATCTGGAAATTTTTTGAGCAAAACCCAAAGTGCCCTCATGCTCGTCGTTGTACCAGACAGACAGTCCCTTTGGCAGTGCAGTCCATTTTCAGTGTTTTTATAAGCACAGGGTCCAAACAGCTGCTGTGGCTTGGATTTTGGTCTAGATTTGGGTTGCAGACACTGCGGCCTACAGTCACATGATGCATATCCAACTGCTTATTGGCCTGTGGTCATCTCCAGATGTTGCTGGGGCTGTATGGTCACAGTGTCACAGAATATCTGGGGTTGGAAGGGTCCTCTGAAGATCCTATAGTCCAACTACCCTGCTAGAGCAGGATCACCCAGAGTAAATCACACAGGAACTTGTCTGGGCAGGTTTGGAATGCTTCCAGAGATGGAGGCTTCATAGACTGTCTGCGTAGCCCAGGTCCTGAATGATGCCAGGCAGTGATGCCAGTCTATGGCAGCCTCAGGATGGAATAGGGAGGATTTCTCACCATGTCTTTCATCACTTCCCTCATGGTGGCTAAAAGGGCTTTTCTTCTGACAGCCCATGGTTGAGCAAACTCAAGAAGTTATGGAGTGAAGGGAACAGATCTATATTTGCTGCATATCTGCACTGAATGACAGACAAAACAAAGGGAGTAATGTGTGCTGCTTTTGAAAACTCAGTTATTAGGAGTCTTTATGAATCATAGAACCATAGAATGGCCTGGGTTGGAAGGGACCTCCAAGTCCAAGCCTCTCCGCAGTAAGCAGGGAGATCCTCGACTTGATCAGGTTGCCCAGAGCCCTGTCAAGCCTCATCTGGAGTATGTCCAGGCATGGGTCCCAGCTGCCTCTCTGGACAACTTGTTCCAGTGTTCCACTACTCTCATAGTAAAGAACTTGTTCCTAACAATCTAAATGTACCCTTGTCTAATTTGGAACTGGTGCTCCTTGTCCTATCACTCCAGACCTTTGTAGACGGTCTCACTTCATCCTTCCTGTAGGACCCTTTGAGGTACTGGAAGGTCATTATTAGGTCTCTCCAGAGTCTTCTGTTCTGCAGGCTGAACAACCAACCAAATGAATACTCATCTTTTAAAATTCTAACAAAGGGCATCCTGGCTGCATTTCTAGCAGCTATATCAAAGAGGAACTGCACTTCTCATTTAAAGCTACTTTGAAAGAGATCACATGTAATAGGTATTAGGATATTAAGAGTGTGTATATGCTTTTTTTTGCTTTCTAATTTACACATCCAGCTTTCCAGTTCTGGGATGCCATTAATGTTCTTAGCCCAGAATTACTCTGTTTAAAGAGCTAGGTTTTCTTAGCCCTTGCAACAACATGGGCTTTATGAGATTTGAGTGGGCAAATCTCCCTAGCACATTTGTACTGTAAGAGCTTTTGTTTAGAGGAAGGCTTTGGTGGCTCAGATCTCACAAATACATTATCTTATTTTGAGATTAAAATATCTAGCAGTTCAGGAACTGCTTTCTTCTTCGTTCTTCAAGCACCACATTAAAAAACAGGGAAAGTGTCATGGTTTATTCAAATAAATGTTGACATGAAGTAGCTCGCAAACTAACTCTTGCATCAAGAAGTGGTGCCATTGCAGGATTATTTCTGGTGACTCATCAGATCAGATAATCCACAGCCTGTGGATAAAAAGGCAGGCAGGACTCAGAGTCAGAACCAAACCCAGAAAGCCATGCATGGGAGAATGCAAAATATGAAGTTAATGTTGTATTAAAGGTAAAACCTGAAAAGACCAAAGCAACATGCTGCCCCCCAGCAGGGATTTTTAGGTTGGAATTTTTGAAAGGACTGAGGAGATGTTCAAAGAGAGTGGAGTACTACATCCCTGAGGGGTCTTTGAAAATCCTAACTTTAGTAGTTTTGTTGGACACTACATTTCTGAGACTTTCTGGCTGAAAAAGTGTGTTTTAATTGCAGAGTAGCAGTTTTGTCCATTTATGTCAACATTTCCTACTTTCTTAGGGGAAAGGGGGAAGTTCTGCTTCTGAATAAATAAATGTTATACTTGACCCAGAACGGATGAGATTTTCTCCATCCCTGACAGCCAGGATGCTGCACCCAGGGCAGTGTCTGTGAGAGGGTTTTCAAAGGCCTCTCTGACTGAGTCCTGCTTCTGCTCCTCTATCTGCACTCAGAAGTGCTGCTGCATCTCATGCTGTGGCCTCTTGGATGCCCCAGGGAAAGGCACTGAGGGGCTTTTGCCAGGGCTTTTGTGCAAACATTGTTGAAAGTCTTATGCTGAAAAAAGCTTATTTCTATTGATACTTGCTTGTACAGTGCAAAAACCAGTATCTGTAGTCCCAGATGTATGTGAGGTGCTTTGTGGAGGAGTCATCCTTCTACAGAAGCCCTTGGCATGGGTATTGCTAGGCCTGTTTTAGAATTTTGCATAAAACAATTGATTTATTCTGCCAAACTCATAATGAGCACACAGAGCTGACTGTGCACCAGCCTTTCCTCCTAGCTTTTGAAATGGTGACCATTCCCTTTTAGTGCTCCCAACCAAATCAAAGCATCTTGTAATCCCTTGGGTTTTTTTTTTTTCCCCCTTTTTTTTATTTTCTTTTTTTTTAAAGTGACAGTAGTCTTCTGTGCCCTGACAAATATTGCCGGCAGAAGCCTGGTAGCTCCAGACAAGGTCCTTTGAAAAAGGTGGGAGGGGAGGGAGGCACCGTGGGCAACTTTCCAGCGGCAGCTGTGCGCTAATGGCATGGGAGTGTGGGAGGCTTCTCCCGGGTTAGTAAGACAGTTCAGCAATGCAGTGAATGTGTGCTCCCTTTTCATTCTTTGACCTCTGTCTGACCAAGTCCATTGCCCAGACGCAGCTGGACGAGGAGGGGGAGCAGCAGCTGGGCTGTTCCAGGGATCTTGATGCGCTCCCAGAAATGTGTGGCACTCCCCCGGGGGAAGCGTTTGAAGCAAGTAACGAGGTGGCAAATTTTCCTTCTTGCTGAGGAAGTTGTTCGGAGGTATTTTAAAGTGCTATCTTTCTCTTGCCAGGGAACTAACTGTCATTAATTTGCCCGACAGAGGTATAGAGCAGTAACAGCTGAACGCCAGTCAAAGGCAGTGGTGTTTGCTAGGGAAGTGCCAGAAGAAGACAATTAGAAGTTTGCAGAATTCTGGGCTGTTGATCACAGCCTTGTCATCTCAGCAGCACAGCTCTGTTGCATTGGGTCTGGTGGTGATCCAAAAGTGCACATCTTCAGAGTGACTGGAAGGTGGAGAGGCATGGCATTTGGGGACAATAGTTACGGCTCACCTTTTAATGAAGAGTGAGGTCAGTCCAAGTGGCAGCTGGCTGCTTCACCGTTAGCTGTGTTTCATGTGCAGTGTTCACTCTTCTTCGACAACCCAGCCCCACCTGTAGGACATTTTCTCATACCCCTTTACTTCCTGCAGCCTTAGAGAGTCTTTCTGAGGTTCTGAATCAGAAGCCCAAACGACCCATTCTCTCAGAACATCGACACAATAACTCATGAGAATGCTGCCAAGGAGAATGAAATGTTTGGATGTGTTCCTGTGTGACTTGCCCTGAACGCAGAGGAATTTGACTCAGTAATATCCAGAGGTCCTTTCTAACCGCTAACATTCTACGATTCTATGATTTTAATGGTTCCTCTGTCTCATTACTCTTCTCTAACAAGACAGGTGCCATGTTCCTTACTTACAGAGCTTACTTCCAGGAGGGCTGAGCACCCACAGCTCTGACTGAACTCAGCAGAAATTGCAAGTGGTCCAAAAGACTCAGGCTGAAATGATGAATGGATTCAGAAAAGGATAAGGCAAATTCATTTTGGCTATGGAACATGACCAGTTAAAAATTCCAGCTTAATAAGTCCCTGAACCTCCAACTAGAGGCAGTCCTGATGGGCACATCAAGGTAATGCAGCAGAGAAGTGCCAAGTGGGACATAAAAATCTGCAGAAACCAACCCAAACCTGTGCTGTGATGTAAAAACTGGATGTCTGCAATCTGATCTAACTTAAAATGAGATTTAACATATTAGTCAAGGGGGGTCACCTCTTTTATTCTTCATGATTTGAATTTGCAGCATGCTGTCAGTCACGGGCCTCAAGCTAGAACCAAGATCAATGACAGCAGATGTGTGTATGCCTGTACTATGTTGATAATGAAATAAAACTCCCTGATTAATTTGTCTGTCCCATGAAATAATCAGTCTTTCAGACCTCTCTCACAGCCACTACTTTTTATAGCATTTATTTATGTTATAAATTATGTTATGGTGGCTACGAAACATCTAAATAACGTTTCATTAAAAAAAGGAAAAAATCTGTAAGATCTTATAAAAGATGAAGATCAGAAGTATTGCATAGTATTTATATCTCTTTTCAGAGGGTGTCACTGGCAAGCAGGCTGTGGCTTGACATTACATGTTAACAAAAGACCATTCATGAAAAAATTATCATAGAATGACTTCAGTTGGAAGGGACCTTAAAGACCATCTAGTTCTAAATACCCTTATATAGGCAGGGACACTTCCTACTAACCAGGCTTCTCAAAGCCTCATCCAGCCTGCTTTTAAACACTTCCATGGATGAGACATCCACAAATTCTCTGGGCAACCTATTCTAGTGTCTCACCACCCTCATTGTAGAGAGCTTCTTCCTAATGTCTGACCTAAATCTACTTTGCTCTAGTTTAAAACCATTGCCCTTTGTGCTATCAACACATAAATAAAAAGTTCCTCTCCAGCTTTCTTGTAGGCCTTGTTCAGGTACTGAAAGGCAGCTAGGATTCCCAGAGCTTTCTTTTCTCCAGGGTGAACAGATTAAATTCCCTCAGCTTGTCCTTGTAGCACAGATGTTCCAGGCTTTTTGGGCTTCCAGCACACATTGCTGGCCTAGGTTAGATGCTTCCATCCGCCAGCACCTCCAAGTCCTTCTCTGCATAACCATCGCAACCAGGGGAAAAAATAAAAAAGATAATAAGAAAAATTAGATTTGAATGGGATTTAATTTCATCTGTGATATATTTTTTTGACTTCCAGTGAACCTTGAATACAAGAAAACACCTTCTTATGTTGAGATCTCTTCTTTTCTTCTTAGACACCCTGAGCTTAGCTCCGACGCAGGCGTAGGAGTCACCAGATTATTTTGCATTAGAAGAGTGCTGCTATCTTTAGTGAGAGCAATTAAGGCAAAGGGGCTGCAGGCCAAAGCACCAGAGCTGTATAAGGATAGCAGAAACTGCAGATTAAGCTATGTATTAATTACCCAGTTCCCTACTTGGAGCTATGAACAGCGAATTCTTGAATTTCGTGTTGCGTTTTTAAGGTAGTTTGTGCTTCACTAAACCCAAGGCATCAGAAGGTTTTGTATGTAGATATTAAAACAGTCCTTCCTTTAGGAAGCACTGTGGTAGACTCCAGAGCAATGGTGTAGAGCAGCTTTTGGGGGTGTTCAGGTCCATTGCTTTATGCAAGTTCTTGCTCAGGATTGCATTGAGCTGATTTTATTTCATCTGCACCCTGATTTGTGGTGATGGATTTTGTGTTGTGGGTCTGAATGAAGATCTGATTTGGGCAGGAATGTCTCCTCAGCTGCTCCCCTCCTCAGTTTATGGGGTGTACAAGATAGTCTCTGAATTAGCGAGTCTTTGCCCCAGGGGAGCCTCTGCTTTGGATGAAGCTCCTATATTTGAACTTCTTTGAATTATTTTCATCTAGGGAAATGAATTATCATTTGGCTCCTTCTCATCTCAGAAGCTCCCTGGCCTCTCAGCCATGCTTTTGTGGCCCTTTTCATTGCTGCATACCGTCCCTGTGAACACTCCCCACATCTGGGGAAACCTGCAACAACTCCTGGGAGCTGCTGCTAATTTCAAGTTCAGACACCAAAGTGGCTGCCTTGTGCCCAACACCCAGACAGGGGAGGGGATCCTATTAGTATTACTTTGCTCAGTTAATCTGGATCTTGTAAAACATATGTCCCTTCAAAAATCCTGACTCTGACCTGGGAAAGAGGTGGACCTTCATAAGCATTTTCAAAGGGAGTTTGCCTCATTTGCTGTCTCATGTAGGCCCTCGCGTTAAATATAACTCAGTGTGCAGCAATGACTGCGGCTATTGTGCTTGGAACTGCAACTGCAGGTCAGTTAAGCAAGAACCACCCCTGACTGGGCTTCCTTAGCCCAGGATGTGTTCCTGTGTGATTTATGCCAGGTGATCCTGCTCTAGGAGGGTTGGACTAGATGATCTTCAGAGGTCCCTTCCAACCTCTGCCGTTTTGTTGCTCTCTGAAATATGCAGTTGATAAGTAGAATCATAGAATCATTTAGCTTGGAAAAGACCTTCAGGGTCACTGAGTCCAACCAGTAACCCAAGTTCATCACTAAGCCATATGTCCAAAGAGGAAACAGGAGCAGCAATAGTTTTCACACTGATTCTGAAATGGGTAATTCTCTTAAGGAGATTCATAGAACCATAGAATTGTCGAATGATAGGGGCTGGAGGGGAGCTCTAGAGAACATCTCTTCCAATTCCCCTGCCAAAGCAGAATCACCTAGGACAGGCCACGGAGGAATGCATCCAGGTGGCTTTTGAAAGCCTCCAGAGAAGGAGACTTCACAGCCTCCCTGGATAGCCTGTTCCAGTGCTCTGGCACCCTTGCAGTGAGGAAGTTTTTTCTCCTGTTGAGGTGGAAATTCCTGTGTGTTCAAGTTTGTGTCTCTTGCACCTTGTCCTGTCACAGGGCACCACTGACTGATATGACACAATGCATAATAAGCATAATGTATTAATATTAAGTAATTATTTATTATTATTAAGAATTTATTAATATAACTTATTAAGGATTTATTAATGAATTAACATTTCGCCTCCCTGCACCTTTTGTTCTGCCAGGAGCCCAAATGTCAACCATCACTTGGGTGATGAAGAAGAAGCATGGCTGGAGGTTGACCAAGGTCCTCAGCTTACTTTAGGATCACTGTGAGGCTGAAGGATCTGAGAGAGAGGTGTGAACTACTATCAGGCCCCGGAGGAAAATAGCCATGCCTCAGCAGGATTGTTGTAAGTGGTTTTGAGGGAAGCTGGGCCAGACTGGTTGAGGACAGAGACTGCATGGCACAGTGAGACAGGAGAGAAGTAGGCAGTGGAGGGAATCATGATGCCAACTGGGCATGTGAGAGGCAAGGAGGCAGCAGTTTTCCTTCTGATGGGAGTGCTCAGGCACAACTGGTGTCTCAACCAAGTGGTCAAAGAAGATGGATGAAAGATGAGATGAAAAATCCTTCAAAATTGCTGTCCCAGGGCTGGAAGAGCTTGCTAGCTGTTCACCTCTGAAAGCAAAATTTGCTAGAGGCTTACAGCAGCCCTAGCTCTGACCATGAGACATGACTGGGCCTTTGCAATTGCCCACCCAGGAGCCTTTCCCTCCATGCTGGATGCATCAGGGGTACAGACCTTTTATCCTAGGAAGTTATGCACAACAGACATGTTCTGAACACTACCCCAAGGTAACTTGCTGTCTCTTGGTCTTAGTTTTATGAGACTCAGACATGAGTCCAACAAAGAAAAGGAAAACAGCATTGACCAAGACCAAGAAGAATTTAATGTCAACTGTTCCTTGATAAAGGGAAGAAAAGACAAACTCTTCATGGGAGAAGCTGAGGAGCAGATTACCAGAGCCACCATTGTGCTGCTAGGTTTAAGGTCCTGTGAGAAGGAATTCAGTTGCTCATTTCTATTTTCTTGACTTCCAGAACAAAGGACAATGAAAGAGGTCTCAGGTATATGCTTTCAACAGTCTTGGCAAGAACTGCTTAACATTAATCCTTGCTTGTTGTTTCAGAGCCCTGCTTCTTGGAGAAGGTTCATGATATCATCTGTACTTGTACTGTGAGGAGCACAACAGAATTCCAATCCCATCTGAATGTATACCTCTATGTGCATGTGCATATAGCATATATGTCCAAGATGAGCAGTTTTATGTGGACACCTCTGTGGTCAAGACAGTAGCCACAGCAAGCAGGGGAGGGGCTGGGCTAGCTCTCCTTTTTCTGGGCTACCAGCACAGCTTGCTGCAGGATAAACTTTGCTCTCCCTTTTTTTTTTGTTCAGCTGAGACATACTTGGTATGTCTTTCCCTGACAGTTGTAACACTGCAGATCTGTAATAGTCACAAATACTAAATACACATGCCACACGAGATGCTTGTGCTCTTTAATAAGCTTATGTGGAGGGTGGGGACCACTCAGAGCAACATCACTCACTTTGGGCATACATCTCAACACAGTATGCAGTACCACTTTGGCTTTGAGAATTGAATATATGTCTTTATTTCAAGTAAACAGCCAAGCTGCAAATATGTGACGGATTTTCCTAAGGAGAAGATCTCATCCCTCTCCCTGGAAAGGCAGGAGACTGCTGAAGCAGGTTTTTTTGTTGTTGTTACCTCCTTGCCCTGTCTGAGATTAATTCATGCAGCTGTGGGACCATGCCTGTATTCTTGGCTTTCCTTGTTTGTTGGCTACAGTTCTCCTTTCCAATGGAAGGTTTTCTTCTGTGCGAGTTGCTGTGTATAAAACCAAGCTATTGTGCTGGGCTATACCATTAACTACTTACCTAATCTAGGAGGGTTTCTACAAACAGTCCACCATCTGTTTAGTAGAAGTTAGTTGGTCTGGCCATCCAGACACACCAGTGGAATGGGAAGGTTTATCAGCAGGAATTTTTGAGGAATACTGGTTTATTTAATTTACATTTAAAATTTAAAAATATTTATATATATATAAGGACAGCTCTCTAAGTCTGTAGGGCTTTAAAATGCTTAAAGCAAATGAAACTTTAGAAGGACATGAAACTGCTCTCTTCATTCAGCAAGCCCAGCTCCTCTCTTAGAACCCTGCCTCTGCTAACTGCAGCCTAGATATGGATTATTTGCAGTCTGTGAAGAGCTTTTGCTGATCCCATCCCAGGAGAGAATGGGAGAGCTCTCTGTAAAGCTGAAGGAGCCTCACAGCAAATACCATACCCTGGAGCCCTTCCTCCTTCAAACTTACCAGCATCTAGCACAAGCACCCCTGGCAGCTGTAGTGTTGTGGAGTAGTGCATGCAGAAAAGCTGAAAGGTGTTTGGAGACAAAAGATTTAGACACCTGACAGTAAGATGTCACATGAAGGTGTCAAGGATGCTCAATAATAATTCTACTATGCATGTTATTAAGCAACCTGGGATATTCTGGGATGGTGCTGGCTGTTTTCCTCATCTACAGGAGGAAAAGCCTACTTCTCTATTGCTGTCAAATTCTGAAATCATTTGACATAAGAGTTAGTCGAATTTACCATCCCACCCTGATTATGTGCTTTTTTGTTTGGTGTGTTTTAACCTAAAGGTATTTTTTTTTTTCAGCAAGATTTTGGAGCAAGATTTATTTTTAGCTTCTTAAAGGCAACTCTAGAGCCAGAAAGGAACAAAAAAGACTCCAAAGCCCAAATGAAACGGCGCCACTGAACAAAGGGGCTCTTGTTTTTAAACTTCCATCTTAAAGTGTTGGTGAATATTCTACTGGAACAGTTTTTCATCTTTCACTTACACAGTCCAATTTTTAAAATACTAACGTATTCAAGAGTCAAGTACCTTTAGGGCCTTTTTGAGCCTCTTTTCAGTGCTGTGTCTCCATTTCCCAGAAAGCTGAACTCACTTCAATCCCATGTATTGATCCTCTTAGATAATGTCTCCGACAAGAAAAATAAGAGAGTGTTTGAATTTGCAAAGAAGCAAGGTGAAGGAGACTGAGCTGAATCTGTCGTACAACCTGTCAGGCACATTGCCTTCATCACTTAATGATCCTTACTTCATGTTTCTGCCACTTGCAGCATAAGAACAGGACTGTTTCATGGAAAAAAACAAAAAAACAAAAAAAAACAAAAAACCCCAAACCCACAATAAACCAGGAGCAACAACAAGAAGAAAATCCCACTCCTTTGCTTCCCCCTCAGTTTTCCTTTGAATCTAGACATGGTCTGGCCAGGAGACATTTTTTTTCCTCTGCACTTCTACCTTAATATTTCTGTCTACATTGCTTTGCCTTTCTCTGCCGCCAAAGCTAAGTGTTTGCTGAATTAAATAAACCATGCCGCGTTGACAGAGCTCATGAATGCTGCTATTGTCACCAGAATCCTTTTGCTGATCCAGCCCCAAATCCTAATGCCAACTCTGCGCTTACTGGTGCAGCAGTAAGCGAACAAGAATCGATCACGCTGACGAAGCCAAGAGAACCTCAAAAAAGCCACTTCATAGGCTGATTTTGTCACCATATGGCAAAACCTTGTCTGTGTGGTATCTCCTTTGGTTTGGAACCAGTCCTGTCTGTCAGAGAAGGTTGTCAGATGCTCTGTAAATTAGCAATGTGTTAGAGAAAAGCTTCTTGTCCTATAACTGAAATAAAAATAGTTGATTTCAGTTGCAAGGCTGTTAATAATATTGAGTGTAATGGATTTCCAGTGTTTGCATCGTGCAACAGGGGATAGTGCAAGAAGTCATAGAATCATTAAGGTTGGGAAAGAACTCTGATCATCAAGTTCAGCTCTCAACCCAACACCACCATGCCCACTAAACCACATCCTGAAATGCCATGCCTGCATGTTTGCTGAACACCTCCAGGGACAGTGACTCCACCACCTCCCTAGGCAGCCAGTCCCAAGACGTGACCATTCTTTCTGTAAATAAATTTTTCCTAATAACCAACCTAAACCTCTCCTCAAGCAATCTGATGGCATTTCCTCTGGTCCTATCACTAGTTACTTGAGAGAAGAGACCAATACCCATCTCACTACAATCTTCTTTCAGGGAGTTGTAGAGACTGAGAAGGTCTACCCTCAGCCTCCTCTCTTCCACCCTAAACCCCAGTTTACTCATCCGCTCCTCACAAGGGTCATTCTCCAGTCCCTCACCAGTTCTTTTGGCCTTCCCTGGGCTCACTTTCAACACCTCAGTGTTTTATACTGCAGCACCTAAAGGTGAACACAGTACTTGATAGATTGTTCCTATTTGTGTTATGATGAGGAACCACAGGGTTGATGCAATGTAAAGTCTGTGAGATGAAAAATTGGATCGATTCCTGACAAAATGTTTTCTGAAAACCATAAAAGAAGAGGTCTGAACTTTCAAAACCAAGTCATTAAAAAGTCCCCTAATTTTGCATGCCTTATATGCTCACGTGCTGCTTCGGTTCCCAGAAACAAATACATTACTTTAGCGTGAGGTCTGGAAACAAATGTGTCAGCCTTAGAATCCAGTTGGACTTTGTCAAGCTACCGAGGAAAAGAACATCCTGCCTCAGAGCTCACATCATTATTTCCTCTGATATGTGTTGTTTCTTCTCCTTTTGGGCATGCTCAAAAGTAGCAGAAGTAGAAGAGGCACTTTTGGGTGTTATGGCAAGGAGCTGGTGGTCCAGACCAGCACTGGAGTTCCAGAAATATTCTTGGCTGAAGGGTGTTGGTTTCTCTTCTGGCATATTTGTACAAGTTATCACACTAGCCTTTTTGAGCAATTTTTTTTCCCCCTAGCACACACAAACTCAGTCTAGTTGTGTGTGGATGACTCAGTGTGTCTCCAGACATTGTATTTCACCAATGTGCATCCTAATCCGAGAACTATGGTCTCAGCCCTGTGGTTTAGGTGAGTCACTGTCAAGCCAGCACCTGGCAGTAGGAGAAAAGCAGCTTCCATTGACTTTTTGGCCCTTGTCAGTAAATACGCTGCTGGGTTACCTGTGGTCTCACGGAAGCACTCAGCTGTTGGACTGCTCTTTGCCTCTTAGCTCTATTGATACTCCAGTGTCAAAGAAGTTTGGAAGATGCCCAGTTTCTCCAAAAATGGACAATTTCTGTGTGAGCTTTATGGGTTTTAGAAATAGGGGAAGGTATGAGGCGAAAAGTTTCATCCTTTGTAATGCTTTTGTGTTCATAAGCAGAAGCTCTGGGCTATTAGGGCTTGCTCTGCTGAGGCTCCGGCATCTCAGAGGATCAGAGGAGAGCTATGTCTCATGGGGTCATGGGCTTTGGAGGCGATGCAAGGGTGTGGCAGCAGGCAGTCATTCTCTTCCTCAACCAGAGAAGAAGTGGCTTTTACAAAATCTCTTGTTCAAATGACAATTACAGCCTTGCCACTGCAGTGACCAGCAGGGGCCAAGTTACCATTTGACTCTTGTGTCTCAAGCTGAGGCTTGTACAAACCGAAGTGATAATTCACATCCACTGGAATTCAGATTTCAGCTCAGAAGCGACTCTTTAAAAGCTCCAAGAATAATTGTTTCACCTGGAGTTGGAATTTTTCTCCAGGCTTGACTTACAGTTTATAAATATGTGAGATAGGAGATTGGTAATTCAGTTTATAGTTTGTATGAACCCTGAAGCTTATGTCAATGCTGTTATCTATTATAGAAATGCAAACATGCTCTTTGATGTGTTATTCTCAGTGACTTGGGAGGATAAAGATGGAATACTCTATGGGCATTTGTAAAAGAAATTCAGAAATTGCAAGTCTACTAGGACCCAATAACATATTTTCCCCCTTCTTTGGAATATGTTTGATTACAGTAACTTAAAAACAAGAGAATATTGCATCTGTCTAAGTTTCTGCAGTAGGAGAGCTCAAAGTGGTTTCCTCGCTCTGCCAAATCCCCTTTTTTTGAGTATGCCAAATGTTTATTACATTATAGCAGAAGGGAAATTCGGTGCTACATGTTCATGCTTTATTCAGTTGGACAGATTTTCTTGCTAGATGAGCACCTCCTGCTGGCTCTGCACTGCACTGCCCTTGGACCACTCCTTTTTTTCCAGACTTGGGAATGAAAAAGGAAGTGAAGCAAGGTTTCTTGAGATGAAGGAAAATGATCAGCGTGGGACCAGCTCTACTGTGGTGAATGGGGACAGGGAGAGCTGGAGTGACTGACACTAGCCAGTGTGCTGCAGATACATGTTTGTACAGTTCCTAATGGAGCATTGGTGCTCTGCTACCTCAGTACAAGAGGGTCATAACACACTTTCTGTCCCTACATTTCCCTGGTGACTCGGCTGAAGTCTACATAACAGCTGGCAGTAAAACTTGTTAAGAGAGAGATGGGAGACAGCAAGACAGCATTACGCTTGTCCCTGGTAGCTTCTACTAGTCCACAAAAAAAAAAAAAAAAAAAAAAAAAAAAA
>VWZE01011534.1:41562-60398 GCA_013396675.1 Eubucco bourcierii
TGAATGTTTGACCACCAAAAAAGGCATTTTTATTAAAAAAAAAAATCGAACATCTAGTGAATTTGTGACCATGTAACTGAATTTTACTCAAATGTATTAAAGCAAGACATTGATATATCCTTTTTGCCACAACGATCAGCATCAATGTTTCATTTCCAAGTAATTTTTTTCTTGAAGATTTGTTGTTGTTGTTTGTTTTTTCTTTAAGGAGCAGTTAAAAAGTCATTTTAAAAATAAAAGAAGTCAAACTACAAATGATATGTTAAAGGTAAGCTAAATATGGTATCGTGATCTGAGTGTGCTTTCCCTTGGAAAATGAAAACAATTGAAAATTCTTCTTGTCACTCAGATGCTGAAGAAAAATAAGTAGGAATATCAACATATCCCCCCCAGAATGAGAACACTACCAGCTCTGACATGCTTCCTTTGGTTATCAAAGCTCTTCAGATGGATGGATATGACATAAAGAAAACGTGGTTTGTTCATTTAAATGCGGTGGGTGGGGAGAATGAAAGAGCAGAGTGTTGTAGGGAGTAGGACTCAAACAGAAAATGAGCAGTAAAGATCTGTTCATCAATGTCTATTAGTAGCAGTAGGCATTAACACTGTGGCGGCACTTAAAGGCTCCTGTTATTTATTGTTCTGCCAAGGGCATGTAAAGTGTCTGTTGAGGCGGACACCAGAAAAGAAGCGCAGGAAGACACAGACCTTTTCTCTACAGCAATTAAGCTTTTGTTTTACAAAGGGATGACCCATGGTTTACTACAGAAGCATTTTCTTCTTTAATCTCCTATTTTAATATTTCGACACAACCCAGTGAAAGCACAGCACACCACTATAATGCATGCTGTACTCTGTTGTCATGTGTTTTGTGGCCGTGTGTACCCTCCAGCATGTTTCTGCAGCCTCCTCCCTTGGTTCATTATCATAGAATTGTTTCAACTGGAAAAGACCTCTCTAAGATCATTGAGTGCAACCATTGACCTAACACCATCATGGCCATTAAACCATGCCCCCGAGTGCCATGTCCACCACTTCCAAGGATGGTGACTCCACCACCTTCCCAGGCAGCCTGTTCCAATACTCGACCACTTTTTCAGTAAAGAAATTTTTCCTGATCTCCAACCTGGTGCAAGTTGAGGTCATGTCCTCTCATTCTGTCACGACACATAGAGAGAAGAGAGGTCAACATCCACCTTAATACAACTTCCTTTCAGGTAGTTGTAGAGAGTGAGGAGGTCTCCTCTCAGACTCCTCTTATCCAGACTAACCAACCCATTCCCTAAGCCACTCCTCACAAGGCCTATTCTCCAGATCCTTCACCTGTTTCCTTGCCTTTTCAGGACACGGACTTTGTTACTTGTGTCTGGTTGGCAGCTCCTAGGAAGGATACACAAAGGTAATGATGAGGGACATGGTTCAGTGATGACCTGGCAGTGCTGGGTTAATGGTTTGGCTTGATGATCTTAAGGGTGTTTTCCGATCTAAAAGACTGTGATTCTATGATTCTGTAATCAATAGGGTTCAGTTGACACCAGCTGCAGCATCTCAGCCCAGACAAATGATGAGTACAGACAGTGCCAACAGTCCTGCACCCTGTATGCCACGCATTTTACATAATGGGAAACCAGGAAATAATTTGGAAATATTATAGAAAATGTTTTAAAACTTCTCTGGGACTATTTTGGTAAATCTTGCTGCTTGTAAAGCCAGAATCCTATTATCTCACAGGAACTGAAATGCAGGGGAAAAAAAAACAAACAAACAAAAAACCCCAAAACAAACCCAAAAATGAATAAATTTTTAAGACTTAGAGAAAATTACCTTGACCCATGTATTTTGAATATCTGAATATTACCATTTAAGGCTGGGAATTTCAAAAGAGCTTATGGGAGTGTGGCGCACAGACCTACTCATACCGCCCATTGAAATGCATGCTAATTTGCTAGTAAATTTCATGTGAGGGATCAAAACTCTTCAGCTCTCACTGGATTTCCCTGGGAGTTTGGTGACTGTTGCAAAAATCCCAGCTCAGACATCCTAGCTGTCAGGTTATTTTCAGGTGGCATTGGGCATTGGCATCTTGCAAAAATCCCAGGCTGAACAGCCTGATAACTCCTGGCTTTCAGGGTGGGAAACAAGGACTGTACATCCCACCTGAAACCCAACAGGAATCTCTCTTTTTCTCCAGTGCAGAAGGTTTTGACATTTTGATTTTAGTTACATCTCTCAAACTGGACGGAATACAATCTGTCTGGAGGCTTGTGATGTGTTTCCTATATTCAAGAAGAATCTACAGTGGGCAAGAGAAAGCAATACTTGATCTGTCTCTAGCAATGCATTTGTTTGAAGTAGACACTGTTTGAATGGTGCCCAATAATTTGCACTGACAAAAAAGTCGGTTTTGTGAGCTGGACCAGGGGGCTGAAAATGGCTTGGGCAGTCACAAACATATATTGACAGCCCATTTCAGTGCCACTGTTACTGGGATCACAGAATCATAGAACTTTAGAGGTTGGAAGGGACATCCAGAGATCATTGAATCCACCCTCCCTGCCAAGGCAGGATCACCCAGGGGTGCTTTTCTCTTTCTAAGTAAAAAAGTAATGTGTGCATAGGGAATTCCTGCAGTGAGATTGGTGCAGGAGCTTTGCAAGTTAGCACAGAACACCATCAGCTGCTGTTGATGGGATGCTGCAGGGGCAGAAGTAGTCACTTGTACGAATCTACTATTGAGACCACTGTGTGTGGTAGTGGGTGTGCGTGGTGCGAATACATGTGTATGTGCACCCTGCCCCGAGCAGGCTGCCCCGTGCTCAGAGACAGCAGCAATGAGGAGGAGTGCTCATGGAAGAGACAGATCTGCTTTACACTAACAGCTCTAGATCTGTGTTTTATTTAGAAGTAGTGCTCATGTATCAAACAAACAAAGCATCCCTGCTTGCCAGCGCTCTCAGAGAGATGGTAATTACATAGATTTTTGGTCCATCCTGTCATATTTACTCCACTAAGTTGATTAACCTATGTAATGAGTACAGGACTGTGACCAATGCTGACCCCACATCAAAGGCTGGTATTGCTGCTGTGTGCTGACCTGAATTTTAATTGTTCACTAGCTTTTGTAATTAAACCACAAATGTGCTAAAGAAGAGATTAGGCATTTTGAGCTGGCAGTGTTTGCATTTTCCCAGGTGTGCCCATTGTGTACACTATAAAGCGCCGATGCCTGCCTCAGTATGCAAGCGTACAACAACATGTCACTTCACAGGTACCTAAAAACTCTTCTTGCCTTTTTGCTTTATGTCTTAAAACAGGGAACAAATGTCATTTATATGCTAAAACACTACTGTGTATCGCCAAAGCTCTTGCAGAAAGGTATATAAATAAATCAACAATGAATAAATTAGGACTTCAAGTATCTGTGAAGTTCCCACAGGCTCACATGCTCAGTCCTCAGAGTCCAAAAGAGCTACTGCAGGCAGATGTGTTTTCATTCTTCAGGATGATCAGTGTGGCACATCTGTTGCTTCAGCCAGTGGCTATGCCAGACTCGAGAGAAAACACATTGCTCTTTAAATGAAGACAACTATCAGAAATAAATGAGAACATTTGGAAAGCCACCCGTGCTCACTGTTGTTTGAAAGACACTTTTATGGAAGCTCTCACAACATAAAAGAGTGGAGATATGCTGCCTCCTTCCACACGACCCCTTCCTCTCTCGTTTTGCTGGAGAAAACCATGCATTCTCACATCAGTATTCTAGCACGTTCTGCCTTATACCTCAAGAGCGTGGTGATGAGAAGTCCAGTGTCTAGTCACAGCTTCCCACTTTGCTTCTGGCCACACAGAGGAGACAGAGCTAGAACAAAGTGAGTTAGGCTGGAGTAGTGTGGGTTGTGCTGGAAGGGAATAGCTAGGAAGGAGATCCATATTTCATTCATAACGTTTTGTTTGAAACACATGGGAAGAATTAGAAACTATATTTTCATCTTGATGAGCTGGGACTTGGGAGCATGTCTTGAGATTTATGCAAGACTCTGAATTTGGTCTGAAACTATGCTTTAGTGTGCTTGTGCTTCTCTTTTCCTGTGATTTAGCTCTCCTGTGACCTACCAGAGCATCATCAGGACTCACTAAAAGTTTTTAACACTACGGATTTGATTGTGAGCGAAAAGGTTGGGTGAAGGAAGAGCAAAATCCAGATTTGTTTTCCTACAGGAAGACTGTTGTGCATAAAAAATAAAGAGGGCAAGATGACAAAACATGGGAAGAAACAATCTGAGATTCAGCCTATCTGTCTCACATCTTTGACAGCCAGAGGCCATTTGCAACTGTCTGCTGATATGCTGGAAAAAGATAGTTGTGTGTGTGGCTGTGTAATTTACCATGATGGCAAGGCAGCCCTTTTTCTTTTTCTCTTTTTCTTTTTCTTCTTTTTCCTTTTCTTTTTCCTTTTCTTTTTCTTTTTCCTTTTTCTTTTTCTTTTACTTTTTCTTTATCTTTTTCCTTTTCATTTTCCTTTTTCTTTTTCCTTTTTCTTTTTCTTTTACTTTTTCTTTTTCTTTTTCTTTTTCTTTTTCTTCTTCTTTTTCTTTTTCTTTTTCCTTTTTCTTTTTCCTTTATATTTTTCTTTTTCCTTTTTCTTTTACTTTTTCCTTTATCTTTTTCCTTTTCCTTTTCTTTATCTTTTCTTTTCCCTTTTCTTTTTCTTTTTCTTTTTCTTTTTCCTTTTTCTTTTTCTTTTAATTTTTCCTTAATATTTTTCCTTTTCTTTTTCTTTATCTTTTTCTTTTTCATTTTCTTTTTTCTTTTTTCTTTTTCTTTTTTCTTTTTCTTTTTCTTTTTCTTTTTCTTTTCCTTTTTCTTTTCCTTTTTCTTTTTCTTTTTCTTTCAATAAAACTCCCCACCCTGCAGACCAGGGTGAATACCCACCTGGCACTGAATAGTGTCCTGAAGACACTGGTCTTAACGTAACATTTGCAACACACTCTCCAGAGACAATCTCCACTTTGTTTTGCTTTCTTGTGTGCTGCCCAGAAAACCCAAAGGCATCTCTGGGAAGATTTTTCTTTCAATGGGGGAATTGTTTGTTCAGCCACATAGCTGAGTTATTTTTTTCTTTTGCAGTGTGCTCTACTGTGCCTTCATCCACTCTCAGAGCCTCAGAAGCCAACTGTGTGTTGCTTGAGTGTGTTTCCCAGCTCAGGTTGCTCTCAGGGATGAAACTTTGCAACCTATTTTGATTCATCCTGCTGTGGGGGTAATTTCTGCATGCTGGAGTTTTTCAGAACTCTGATTCATGTTGTACTGATGTTGGCATACTGACATTTTTTTCCTACTATTTTGCAGTGGATATTTATCCATTTAGGAGGAAGTTCTTTACAGTGAGGGTGGTGAGACACTGGAACGGGTTGCCCAGGGAGGTCGTGGATGCTCCCTCCCTGGAGGTGTTCAAGGTCAGATTGGATGAGGCCTTGAGTAACCTGTACTAGTGGGAGGTGTCCCTGCCTATGGCAGGGGGTTGGAACTAGGTGATCCTTGAGGTCCCTTCCAACCTTACCATTCTATGATTCTATGATTAAGCATGTGATTGGACTTGAAAAACCAGTCAGAAGTCTTAAATGTTGACTGTTGGACTCCATGAAAAAGGTTGCCTTCCTTAGCAGACCTGACTCTGCAGAGAAATCAGACCTCAAGCCATGCCTGGCCTTCTTCTATTTGCAAGAACTGAACATTAAGTAGAATACCTGCTAGCTAACAAATAATAAAATGTAGCCTTGCTCAAAATACTCATGTGGTACATTCCTTATGAAGGCCTCCACGAACATCTAAGAGCAGATTTTAGCTGGTAAATAGAACCTCCACATTTTCCTCCCTGTCTTGACCTTGCAATCGCAAAACTCCATGCAGTGCTTAATGATGCCTACAAAAAAACCCCCAATGAACCATAAATGTGCTAAAAACCCAAAAGTATTTGCTTGTCAGAAATTTCAGGCTCTGCGAAAGAGGTTTTGGCTCTTAAATTGAGACAATGATGCTCAAATGAAATTAAATGGGGTAACCCAAGATTGAAATCCTAACACAAGAGTTAAAAGGGAAGGAAAATCATAAACAAATTGCTGAAATATAATTTTAAGGTAAATATGTTAATTGCAAGTAAGCTGGCATACTCATTTGAAAGATGTAATTTCAGGAGAGAATAACCAGTTTTAAATTAATATAATTTATTAACAATTAAAAATTACAACACAAGTGGAGGGAGATTGGAGGTGAAATATTGAGTTTCCTTTGATAGGTAGAGTAATTATGAAGTATGCTTTTGAAGTTCAAGAAGAGAGCCTTAGGACACAACATTTTTTAAAGTAAAAATTGGCTTGCACTCTGTTCAAGTGATTTATTTTGCACTAAGAAATGGGTGTGAGACATGATGTGATTTAAAATGTCATCCCTTGATGGAACTGCTTGAGGGTGACATCATTTTTTTCCCCCCTTTTTTCTCTCTTTTTATTTATGTATTTGGCTGCTGATTTCTAAAGCTTTCTATCTTAGAGAATCTACTGAAATTAGGTAGAGATGAAAAAAAAAACCAAATCACCAACACCACTACTATCCTTCAAATAAAACTTTTCTCTAAAGTTCAGGAAGCTAAAAGCTAGGCTTTGGAGGGAGCCACTGGGAAGGAATCAACAGGCACAGTCCAATGCCATGAGTTTTAACAAGTCCAATGCCAGGTTCTGCACTGTGGCCACAACAACTCCATGCAGCGTTAGGGGCTGGGGACAGAGTGGCTGGAGAGTGGCCAGTCAGAGAGGGACCTGGGGGTACTGGTTGACAGCAGCTGAACGTGAGCCAGCAGTATGCCCAGGTGGCCTGTACCAGGAATAGTGTGGCCAGCAGGACCAGGGAAGACATTTTCCCCCTGTACTCAGCACTGGTTAGGCCACACCTTGAGCACTGTGTCCAGTTCTGGACCCCTCAATTTAAGAAAGATGTTGAGGTGCTTGAACGTGTCCAGAGAAGGACATCAAGGAGGGTGAGGGAGCTGGAGCACAGCCCTAAGAGGAGAGGCTGAGGGAGCTGGGAGTGTTCAGCCTGGAGAAGAGGAGGCTCAGGGGAGACCTTATTGCTCTCTACAAATACCTGAAGGGAAGTTGTAGCCAGCTGGGGGTTGGTCCCTTCGGGAGGCTTGGTCTCTTCTCCTGGACACCCAGTGACAGAACAAGAGGACACAGTCTCAGGCTGCACCAGGGCAGGTTTAGGCTGGATGTTAGGAAGAAGGTCTTCACCGAAAGTGATTGGCATTGGAATGGGATGCCTGGGAAGGTGGTGGAGTCACCATCCCTGGAGCTGTTTATAAGGAGACTGGATGAGGCACTCAGTGCCATGGTTTAGTTAATTAGAAAGTGTTAGGTGATAGGTTGGACTCGATGATCTCAAAGGTCTTTTCCAACCTGGTTAATTTTGTGATTGTGTGATTCTGCAATTTTTCAGATGCATGTGTCATTCATGTTGATTACTTGGAGGCTGACTTCGAGGAATACCACTTGTATGTGCCACCAAGAAAATGCATGTAGCATCTCATAAGGACACTGCTTGTCTTGAAAACCAGGCTGTCCCACACATCCCTGGACGGGGAGGACATTTTTGCAGGAGCACTTCCAAAACGTGAGACTGGACTTACCACTTACAGTTTTTCTAACGAGCAACACATCATTGAATGTGGAACTCATCAATGAGATGACTTTTGTGACACTTTTGTTTGCACTGGGCTTTGCTGGCAAGAGGAAGTAAAGCCAGCTGCTGTGGGTCTGGGCGATAGAGGTGGTGCTATGGCTGAAACACATCCTTGCTTGCCTTTGCAGAGTCATCTCTTGTAAAGCTTTTGCTTAACCTGAGTGGCATTTTTATATGCTCGGTGATTTTTATCATAAATCTCACAACTCCTAGCTACTGGAGGCAAGAGATTTAGGTGACAATCTCGTAGATTCCACTTTGTGGTGAATCTCATGAGGTTTTATCTACTGAATCACAGAATCACAGAATTAACTAGGTTGGAAAAGACCTCTGAGATAATCAAATCCAACCTATTACCTAACCCTTCTAATTAAATAAACCATGGCACTAAGTGCCTCATCCTTTTGAACACCTCCAGGGATGGTGACTCCACCACCGCCCCAGACAGAGCCCATTCCAATGGCTGAATAGATCCTGGATGGTACAAGAGTCTGGACACATGGCAACTTGGTCAGACAGCTGTAGTGGGTGTCCATTTGCACTTCCTACCTATGAAAAATTCAGTCAAACTGCTTAAAAAAAACAACCTCCAAACCCACCACCTTGCACACACACACAAAAAAAACCCCAAATCCACCACCCTGCACACAAAAAAACCCCCAAATCCACCACCCTGCACACAAAAAAACCCCAGTCCAACAACCCAAACCCACCACCCTGCACACACACAAAAAAACCCCAAACCCACCACCCTACACACACAAAAAAACCCCCCAAACCCACCACCCTGCACACAAAAAAACCCGCAGCCCAACAACCCAAACCCACCACCCTGCACATGCACAAAAACCCCCAAACCCAGCACCCTGCACACACACACACACAAAAAACCCAAAACCCACCACCCTGCACACACACACACAAAAACCCCAAACTCACCACCCTGCACACACACACAAAGAAACCAAAACCCACCACCCTGCACACACACAAAAAAACCCCAAAACCCACCACCCTGCACACGCACAAAACCCCCCAAACCCACCACCCTGCACACACACAAAAAAAACCAAACCAAAACCCCACCAAAACCAACCACCAAAGCAACCAAAAAAACCTCAGTACAAACTCTTCAAGTTTCACATGGATGTGGTTGTGAAGCCCTGATATGTAGATGCTCTTGTTTTCTCTGAGCTCCACCAGCTTTGTGGGGCTGAGATTGATGGGGAAGGGAATGTATGTTGTCATCATCAGGAGTAAATTATACTGAAGACAGACAGGGCACAGATCTGCCAGGTAAGAGAAACCACCTTTCTCCTTGTTGATATTCAAATTGTCACCTAAGCTAAAATATGGGAGTCTGGCTGAAAGTCTGTGAATTCTCCTCCTACCAGGAGCTGTAACAAAGTTTGTAGCCAGACTTGTTATAAAAATACACCAGGTAAAAATAGCTGTGCAGTCAGGATCCAGCTCTAAATGGGTGGCCCAGTTTGCTCTTACATTCATGTATCATAAACAAACAAAACAATCAACCCTTTTGATTTTAGGCTGCTGCTGAGAGCTTTTTCTCTTGCCATGGGGAAGCAATGGCCCTTTCCCATTACTTGACAGCTCTCGACTGTTTTTTGTGGTCTTTGTTCATAAAAGGACTGTACCAACACAAAGTACCACTATCACTTTGGCTGTGAGCAGCACATCACTGGGAAGGTGTTTCTAATGAAGGGGAGAGAGTAGGGTGGTGTTGTTTTATGTTGTTTTTCTGCAGAAGATTTGCAAAATATCTGAAGTAAGTTTGCAAGGAGCTTGCTACACTTTTATTCTGGGTCTTCTGCAAGACTTGTTGCAGCTCTGGTCAGTAGACAGAATTGCTGCTGGACCAGGAGATAAATTTGCTCCTGGTCACATTCTGACAGCCATCAGGCTTGCTTGAATTACACAGCCTGGTGTTTTGGGTGGAGCAGCTCTGGAAGATTCATCCCAGCTGTGCCTCACACCAGGTGGCAAAACAAACTATAAAGGGCTGAGGGGTTAGAGCTGTGGGGTTCCTAGTTTCCCTACTGTGCTGTGGGCAGGGACTGCTTTGTGTTATTGCTGCTCTCCCTGTTGTACCATGAGAAAGTTGAAGCTTTAAAAGAAAAGCTGGTAAGAGATCTCCACTTTTGTCCTAACTAGAAGTATTTTTGTTGTTGTTGTTGGGTTGGGTTTTTTTCATTTGCTTTTTGCTGAAGTGCTTGGTTGAAGAACTGAGGCGAAATCTCTCTGTTTTCTGACTCATGTTAATCCCTAGTCTTCCATTTTTATTTTGTGGACTTTGTGTATGTCTCTTAAATATGATGTGGAAGAATCTACCCATATTTGGAGTGGAAGCATAACATTTATTGATCTCACAAGAAGGTGGTTTGATTTTGGGTTTGTTTTTTGGTTTTTGTTTTTTTTTCCTAGGTAAATTTTTCTTTTGCATTTAACTGTAAGCTTTTTGAGGCCAGGTTCTTGTCTTTAGTGATTGTTTGGCGCAGTGCGGAGATGCTGTTAGAGACTGCCTGTAAAAAGCACTTTAAAATCGGTGGATGGCAGGGCTAAAGAATGAAAAGACAGTCCTTTATTTTAGTTGTATATAATGCTGATAGTCCACAGAAAGCAGTAGGCATGTTGTCCATTACTAAATCATATTTTAATGTGTGGTTTTATGAGAGCAACAATATTTGTTATTTCCTAAAAGCTCACAGTACCATTTAGTTTTCAGATCTCTGATACAAATTTTTGTTTTAACCCTCACACTGTATTTGTTGCCTAGGATGTGTTTGATGGTATTGTAACCTATGATGTCCCACTGCTGAATTAGCTCTTGAAAGAAGCTTGGAAAGCTGTTTCAAAGCTGGAAAGCACACAGCTAATCCATAAAATCTTAAATATATGTAAAGCAACGTGTAAATGACACTTACTAACTGGAAATTGCTACAGATAAAAGAGATCTGGCAGCTGAATCACAAAATATTATTCAGAGTAAATACTTACACCAACTTAATAGCCTAGAAACAGTTCTACCAATCAAACAGCCTTCAGAAGTATCAACTAATTTGAAAGAGTGGGCTGCAGTTAAAATAGTAATGAATCCAGTCTTATCCTTTCTACTTGGCAGCTTCCGTGTGTTCTCTGGTGGGTTTTTTGGTGTCTTTTTTTTTTTTTCCTGCCTCATTCAGTAGAGCACTAGGCAAATTTAATCTCAATCCCCTCTGATTTCAGAGTAGCATTTCACCATGTTTAAAGCTTGGCATGTCACTCTCCATGGCTTTTGCCCCACTCCACCAGCACCAAGATGCAGCATGGACAACCATGTGTTTTCTCTTTGCTGCTCTGATGTTGAAGTATGGCGATAGTAAATCTTACTTTTGTGCTGCTTACTTATGAAGAAGCACTTGAGTGAGTCTAATGGTTTGCATTTTGGTAAAGACATGGGATGGCTGCTGCTGACTAACAGGCCAGGGTCGGTGACCTCAAGCTTGCATGTAGCAGATTGCCAGCACAGGAAGTAGGCAGAGGTGCATCACAAGCCAAGAAGTTTGCTAGTGCCTTTCTTTTCCTCAGTACCTAATTAGAGTATTTACATAAATATTGTTCCTCACCCTTTCCCATCGCAGCTTCCTGCATTTTGCTTGTGCTTGGGCCACCACGCCAGTCCTGGGAAGGTGGTGGATGCATTGCTATTGCTATTCTTTGCTGTGGGTCCCCCAGCTTTGGTGGGGCACAGGTGAGGAGCCTGGGTGGCCACACCACCTGTGTGGTCAGTAACTACGTTTTCATGGTCAGTACTCTGTTTTGCCTACTGTGAAGATTTAAAAGAACTTTTGTGCTACTGGTAATTGTCAAAGCTGGTGAGACCACTGTGTGTGGCTGAGCGTTATGCAATAGGAGAGGCTTAAATAATAAGACTGTGCCTGATACTGTAACTATTTCAGCTGCTTTAGTGAAAAATATCCCAGAAACATCTTTAGCCTTTTCTTAGAGGGGAGTGGACCTATTGAAACAAATGATGAAGAACCTGTTGTGTTGCTGGCACAAGCAATTTACATATTTAATGAAAGTCTTCTCATTTCAACCTGACCAAATTTTTTTTTGTTGCTCAGCAAGTTCAGTGTTCATGCTAAAGGGATCCTCTAGAAATTTGGATGATGGTCTAGGACATGGCAGGTTTATGTTCACCCGTTTGCTCCTTTACTGACTGCCTGGGTGATATTAGGCTTAGCCTCAGTCTATGAAAGTTTACCAGGGCTTTACAGGTTCATATGAAAATTGTATAGTTCTTATGCACTTCTTCCAGTAATTGTAGCCAATGCTCAGCATCATGAAGGATAAGGTTTGTCCTTCTAAAATAATAAAGTTATTAAAAAACCCCAACCCAACAGCAACAAAAAAAACCCCACACAAAAGCAAAGCAAACAGAGAAGAAGAAAAAAAACAACCCCAAAAAACAAACAACCAAAAGCAAATCTACCCCCCACCCCAACCAACCAAAACCACACCTAGGCTGAAAACCTCGTAACTATCTGACCTCATTATTTCTTGAAGAACACTGTCAAATCTTAATAAGAAAATAACACACATTATTTGTTGCAAGTAGAACTCTCTGGATGTGTGTAGCCCAGCTGCTGAGCTGTTGGCTCAGCTTCTCTCAAGGAGATCTACAAAGCCACATGATGTCTCTGGGTACTGGATTTTGTACTTGGACCTCTGTATTAAAACTCAGACAGAGTGACAGCTCCCTATTGGATATAGATCTGAAGAGCTACCAGAGTGCAAGTCATTCCAGTGAGGGCCTGGTATGAATTACACTCAGTAAATTGGCTCCAGATAAGTCTATTTTGGACCATGGAACATGGAGAACTTGTGTGGTGTACTAAAGCTTCCTATTTCTTGCCCAAACTCTGTCTCTTTGCAGGGAGCTGCCATCAAAGTCATAGAAAATAGGCATCTAGAGGCTGGCAGGCTTTGGATAACAACATCCTATGGGATCACATGTAGCACAAAGACTGCTATTAGCCTCCTGGGCGTATTGTTTGACAACTGGGAGACATGCAGTGGGATCTAAGAGCTGTATCAGATCCTTCATTTAGCTGCAGCAAGCTGTCTTTAAGTGGCAGCGTGCATCCTGGTTTTGATATATGCAGCCTGACCATACAGAAGAGGTAGACATGATATAGTTACTTAAATCCCAGGATGTTTTAAATAATTGATTTCCATGCATCTAGTGTAAAGATCAGTTATTCAGAACATATTTATGTTTACAAAAAAACCCCACCAATCAAGCAAGGTCCCTCCCAACACCCCAATATGACAAAATAAATACTTACAAATAATTTAAAATGTATTTGGAAGACTTTAATGCTGCAAAATGTGTCTCTACCAGTGGCAAAATATTAATAAATATGATTTAATAATTCTTTGTATATATAATACATAAACATGCTCTTGAGTAGAAAAAAAATCAGATTTTAATGAAATTATTTGGTGTAGGGATGAATTCACAAGGCCATCTTCTGAGTTCACACCTGTTTTGTGAAAGACATGGAGAATTATAGCTATATAAGAAGAAAATGTTGTTCAGGAATCCTGAATTATTGATCCAGTGCAGGTACAGAATGATGACCCAGAATCTGATCGAGCTGGTGTAAAGGGTTAACCCTTAACAGCTGGTGAACTTCAAATTTAAGATTAGGAAGCATTTCTTTATGGAGAGAGCAGTCAGCCACTGGAACAGACTTCCTCAGCCTGACAGCATTTCAGAGGCATTTAGACAATGCTCTTGAAAACATGCTTTAACTTTTGGTCAGCCCTGAATTAGTCAGGGCAGTTGTACTAGGTGATTGTAGTAGATCCCTTCTGACTGGGTTATTCTATGTCAAATGAGACTTGTTTGAGGCACTCCAGCCTGCCAAGACCAAAGTGACTTTTGAAGTGGATGAAGGTAGCTACAGCAGAACTTATCTAAGCTGTTGAGGTTTTGACTGCTTACTATATATATATATACACACACACACATAGCCCAACAGTGCTCTGTGCCTCTGCAGAAATGAGGCGTGTGCTTTCAGGGGCATGTCAGAATGGAAGAGGTAGAGAGAAACACTGCAATGTGCAGGCATCCATTGGAGTGAGGACTGGGTCACCTTCTAGGAGAAGAAATGAAGGCAGGAGCTCTGCCCTTCACAGATGCAGGGCAACTGGCCCTTGTCTGTGACCACTTTTCCCGTTGTCTACCCCTGGCAGCAGTGCATGCCATGGTCCCATTGCTGGGGACTCTTGGTTCCATGTTTGTCTCTTACCTACTGATGCAAATAAAAGATGGGGTAGAATTTTTGCTTTATGACAAGAGGCAGATACTTCCTTGGAATAAAGACAGAAGAGCGTGCACCAGAACATTTAAACACTAAACATTTGGTGTCACTTCAGTCTCACTTGGAGTCTAAGTCATTAAGGTTGGAAAAGTTCATCAAGTCCAACCTTCTACTCAGTACCTCCATGACCCCTAGACCATGTCCTGAAGTACCACATCTACTTTTTTAATATCTCCAGGGTGTTGTTATATTACACTTGTAATATAATTAAACAACTTGTGTGCAAATTGTTCCTTTCCTGTACTGAAATAGCTGTTGTTTGAAATTCACTTCAGATACTCAAGTTTCCTTCCCATAGTGAGGTCAGTTCTGGCAAAAGTAAATATAGACAGACATAATAGTTCTGCAGCCCATGGATTTTGAGCTGGTTTTACTTGTATGCCTGTTATACTGTCACAAAGCAATTGGCTTCCTTGGAAATAGTTGCTGATTGCAGTAATTTGAAGGCTTGTTTACATGAAGTATGTTTGATAACTGAATTAGGGTATGAATGTAAATCACATTAGCTTTTCTTCAAGTCTCTGTGTGGAAGCTCTTGCTCTGAGTGCCTTCATAGAGTTTGGGCTAATCCACATCCATAGTTAATGAGCATCTTAATCTGTTCTGTTCTAACTTTCTCTATTGACAGCAGGCTAAATCAATACTGCTCCCAATACCTACAAGCTCACAAATCACTTGTGTCTGTCTTCCATTCCCATTATAAAGCAATCTGATTATAGACTCAGGGTTTCTGAAATATTAGCCTGGAATTCCCAAGTTAGAATTTAAATGTTTTGCATTGTGCAATGTGTGATGATGAGGATGCCTCTCTCTATATATAATGAAACTTGTAGGTCTCTACAGTGAAGAAGTTTAGGTGAGCATCTATCTTCCATACTATCAATGCTATTTTGCAAGCTTTTATGAACGGGGTAATGCAACACAGAATGCTGTACATGGGTTCTTCCAGCTCTGAATTAGTCTCTTTTATCTGTCTCTGACCACAACAGATGTTGGCAGCCTTTCTATTCCATATCCTTAAGTCAGACTAAGAATATCAGTTCCGCTCAGAGAAGCTGTAGGAGAAAAAATTAACCCTTTCAGGAGACTTTCCCACAGGTTTATTTAAATTTTAAAAAGTTTTGGACTTAATTTAAAAGAACAGTTAGTAAATGTCCAAAATATAATACATTTTGGTGACATTTTCAGTTTAAATTTTAGTGCTTGCTGGTCTCTGCAGTTTTCAGTCAGCTTCCCTCTTACTGAGGGCAGCAGACACAGAGGTTAAAAAGATCACTGCAAATGTTTGTGATAGACACTTAGCAAAGGCATTTGCATGCAGTGGCAGCAGTGCTGTAAAAGGCTTGTGAGTGTCTTCAGCATAGACACCATACGCAGTACTGACCATCTCTGGAAACTTAGCCCCTCTTGCCCTTCTTAATCAGTTCAAGCACTGTTGATGGTATAAAACATTATTTTGCAGGTTTGAAGGGAAGCAGCCTGTTTTCCCCCATAGGCAGAATTAACAAGAGCTTCCCATACCTAGATTCTCTTCAGGGTAACCTTGGACTGTTTGCTTTCTTCTTAAAATGTGAACAAAACCAAAGTCATAAATCTAATTTACAATAATTGCAAATGTGTAGATACTTCATTCCTATGGAAGCTCCTCAGAAAGTCATAATAATAAAAAGAAAATGTTATATAATTATACTGTAATAATTTGAGAAGTGCCCATTACACCTCCACATAGTCCTTGCAGCCTGTTCACCGCTACTTTTAGAGAGGATCACATATCAGACCCTGTCAATGACATAACCAAGCCAGCGTTCTTCTTGCCAGCCTCCTGTTCCACTTGTACCTCTATCAGAGCCCCGTGCAGCTTGATGTGTAGCTAGCTACATGTCTTCAAGGGGGAGGCTTGTAAGAGTCTAATTTTACTGACTGACATGGACTGCAGAAGCATACACAGCTTGCTCATATCCTTTGTGCAGTTGGAAGCAGAACCACCTTTTTATTCCTTTTTTCCCTCCTATTTTTTTTTCCGCCACAGATAGACGCCATCACATATGTTGAGAGGCTGCTGAGCTAGAGAGATCTGGGAGCCACATGTGACTGGCAGAGCAAGCATCAGGCTAAAGCAGAGTTTCAGTGGGAGATGACTTTTGGGAGAGTTCCCACAGAAATGCTATTGTAGCATTTCTATCCTTGCTGGGCCTGATCTAATGTGTTCTGAGGCTACTTTGTGTCACTGGCATAGCAAAAATACCTTAAGATGGGCCTTAAGTACACTCACAATTACATCAGAGCTCTCTGATGTCACCAAGAAGGGTGCCAAAGGGCTGCTGTGTCAAAGAAGGTCTAACTCACTGGTTAACTCCTACAGTAGCTTCTGCTGAGTCACAGTGCCTGCCTCACAACCAGGGAAAGGAAGGGCTTGTTTTCATTAGGGGACATCAATGCTATCTGGTGGCTACAGAGCACTGGAGCTCAGAAGGCTTTCTTGAATACTAAAGCAAGAACATGAGTGTGATGAGCAACACAGTTGGAAAGATGATGTTTTTAATAATACACAACAGTCTGTCCTTAAGGTTTAATCTCCCAAGTGTAGAAAGTGGGGGCTGATCTCTCCTCTCCTGTGAGAACAAAAGTAAAAACCCTTAGGAGGCTGGGATCACCGCATGAGCAGGCAAGTCTCCAGCCAGTGTGCTTGTGAAAGTGTGGGCATCGCCTTCTCTGAGAGCAAGCCTGCAGGTTCCCTTGTCCTTACTCAACCTCCAAACTAGTTGTTCCGTCAGAGCAGGGAGCAATAAAAGCAGATGTTTGATAACTCAGGTAAAGCTTGTTATTCAGCTTGTAATGGACTTCTGGGGTAGACAGGATGCATGGAGGGAGAGACTGGTGGTAGAGGCAGCAGTGTGGGGAGGTGTTAAGGGAAGAGCTGCTCTCAGAAAGCATTGTCCTTGTATCATCTTTGGTGCAGGTAATGGGACTGTGGAAGCCTGCGGCTTCTTGCTAATGGAAATGTGAACCCAAACCTGCAGACTTCCAACAGCCTCCTAGACGCAGGCAGGAGGCAACAAGAAGATAAGTTAGGGCATCGCTCACTCCTCCCTGATGCTAAGAAGTTGTAGTGAAGTTTAGGGTAAAGAGGTTCTACCTCTGAGGGAACTATCTTGATCCTTAGCTGAGGAAAAATACCTGGTTCCACTGATTTATCAACTGATGCCCAAGGATATTGAGACATGTAATCTGGGGAAGGCTGCAAGGCAAACATCTCAGTTACAGTCAGTGTTGTGAGACTTAAGGCACAGAAGATGTTCCAGTCTCTGCATCTGTGGGCTGGTTCCAAATTTACATTGGCCAGTGCCCAACAGCACCACATGGGGTTCTCATCTCCTGTATTGCCAGGAGATGTGTACATCATACTCCGGCATACCTGATGAGAATTTGTGCCCTCATCTGTTACTAGGTGAGTGCTTTGTCTGCTTTGAAACAAGTGGGACAGGCAGTGGCCTTCTATGTTGTGCATTTGGCCCTTTGGTTTCATTTTCCTGCATGTGCCCACAAGTGAAATGTTTCCTGCTGAAGACATGTTTTGTGCTTGCATCCACTAGTGTGAGAAAAGTGGGAATTTCAGAGGGGCTGCAGGCAACCCCTGTCTGACCCTCCTCTGTCTTCCTTGGTATGTGGTCACTTTGAAAAAGTCAGTAATTTCTGTAGTCATGACTTCAGTCATAATGCAAATATGTCATGATCATGAAATACCTTACTGTGGAGGGTGAGGACTTTGAAGCTTCTACCCAGGAGACTGCTTGCTAGGAATTGATCTCTTGTGCTTTGTGTGTGATTCAAACAGCAGCTTATCCTGCAACTGCTATAAGGTAATGTTAACTTGTTTTGGAGCATGCCAGGTCTATTGGTGACTGTTGCATGATAATTGATAGTTGGAGGGTTTTGTGGTTCCTTGTGGTATTGTGGTCTTGCTCTTTGCAGGATTATTGGCCTTTTAAGTGGGATCCAAGAACTTTCCTCAAAAGAGTGGAATACTCAATTTAGCCAGGAAATACTTTGCAATTGTTTAGCCTAAGGCTGCCAGTGTTACAGAACATGAATGGATAATATTCTTTCTCTCTTTTTCAAACTCATGTGCACATGATTAATTGCATTATTTATCTATAGCTAAATACTGTATAAAACTCTATCTTTGTTAATCTCCACTGCAATTCAGCTGCAAAATATTTTTAGGTGTTACATGTGGTCTCATCTCGGTGTTGATTTCTCTATTTGTGCTGGTTTGAGGCTAATTGGAATATTCTAATGGAAAAAAAAAGATTCTAGGCTGTGAAAAGCAAATGATGGTGGTGTCACTTAACTCATAGGCTTGCTGAGATGTGTAAAAACAAGGACACAAACATAGATAAGGCAAAGACTCTCTCTGGAGTTAGTGTGTTTTCTCTCTGGGTTGTTGTGACTGTGTAACCCAACTAATCACTCTACTTCTAACCCCCCTTGCTGATCCTCCAAACTCACCTTGCAAGTAAGACAGACCCTGGGGTAAGGTAGAGGGTTGGAAAGAAGGTGGAAGGGTGGTTGGGAGCCCCTCCTGGGGACTCTGATTTCTGGGAGGGGTGTTGTGTTTCTATGTTACTGTCCATCATATTTGAAAAGTCATGGCAGACTGGTGAAGTTCCTGCTGACTGGAGGAGGGCAAACATAACACCCATCTTCAAGAAG
>VWZE01011534.1:61370-76709 GCA_013396675.1 Eubucco bourcierii
CAGTGAGGGTGGTGAGGCAGTGGCACAGGTTGCCCAGGGAGGTTGTGGATGCTCCCTCCCTGGATGTGTTCAAGGCCAGATTGGATGAGGCCTTGAGTGAGCTGTACTAGTGGGAGGTGTCCCTGCCTATGGCAGGGGGTTGGAACTGGATGATCCTTGAGGTCCCTTCCAACCTTACCATTCTATGATTACCTTTAACTTGTATATTTCTGTAACTATTCATGTACATTGTGTATATGTCTGCTTGTATATTGTGCTAAGCTGTAAATAGAGCTTCAGTCCTTAACTTCCGGCTGGCTGAGTTCTAGTCTGGGTGATTTCATTGTGTGGGGCAGGTATCTCCCAAATCATCACAGTATTTCATGGATGTGTACTTCTGCATAGACATAAAATTCTAATATACTGGAATTGTAATGATTATCTCCTTCATGCTTGATAAACACCTAGTGATTATTGAAGAGTATGGAAAAATTGAAGGTGTGCCAAATAGCACAACTGGAAGCAATACTGGTGACTTTTTATGATCTAATCACTTTGTGGGGTGATTTTCCCAGAAGGATTCTTAAAAGCATTCTAAATTGCTACTACATTGCTAAGAATATGAAAAAGCTGCAGGTTTATTTGTACTGGAATATGGGACCAACATGCTAGAGATGGCTCTTAATGAAATGGACTAAATTCCACTGGAGACAGACTGGGATATTTAAAACTGGCCTAAGAATGATACCTAAAGACAGGAAAGATGTGGAGGAATCAATTAGGTGCTCAGAAGGTGTCTCTCCTCATAATTGTGGAATTGTTTTTGGTTGGAAAAGACCCTGAAGAATCAGGATGCACTGGGGTGGAAGTGGCCTCTTAGAAGTCATCTAGACCAAGCCCCCTGCAGTAAGCAGGGATATCCCCAGCTAGGTCAGGTTGCTCAAAGTCCCATGAAGCCTGACCTTGAATGTCTCCACCACCTCTTAGGAAAAACTCTACCAGTCTTCCCCCACTGTCATAGTGAAGAATTTCTTCATAATCATAGAATGTTAAGGTTGGAAGTGGTCTCAAGGATCATCTAGTTCCAACCCCCTGCCATAGGCAGGGACACCTCCCACTAGTACAGCTCACTCAAGGCCTCGTCCAACTTTGCTTGAACACCTCCAGGGAGGGAGCAGCCACAACCTCCCTGGGCAACCTGTTCCAGTGCCTCACCACCCTCACTGGAAAGAACTTCCTCCTAACATCCAGTCTAAATCTCCCCTCTGCCAGTTTAAACCCATTGCCCCTTGTCCTGTCATTGCAAGACCTTGTAAATAGTCCCTCCCCAGCATAGATAATATCCAATCTAAATCAATGATCCAAAATCAGAGTACAATGATTACCTAACTCTAGAATTGTCTCTTGTGTAAGCCTGGAGTTGACTCAATTCCTCCAAATTTAGTATCTTTGTACTAAGTAGGGACAACCCATTCTTGTGAAGTAGGTTGTCAGGTAAAGAGTCCATCAGGGGTGTTCTGCTCTAGTGGTTGTGGGTGATTCTGTGTGAATATTCAGAGGTTTTGAACCTGAATATAGAAAGGCTGCCCTATCACCCAACAGAGATTGAGTCATGAGAAGAACCCATCCAAATCACACTAAATTCCTTGAGTACTGGTGTAGTGTTGGAAGAATACAGGGCTCAAGAGGCTGCATTGTCTTCCAGCTGGGTAATTTTGGGGTCGAAGAGTTCCCTTAACAATGATGGATGTTCACATGAGTCACTGAGTCGTATTGCAGTCACAGATCATATTGCTTCTGCTAAGAAGGCTATGACTATACATGAGTTCAGATTTTCTTTTCTCTAGGCTGCTTCTGCCATCTGGGTCTTTTGAAACAAGTTTCTGTGTGAAATAATCTCAAGGTTAAATTGTGTTGATTTAACCTCCTATGGCAACTAGTTTAATGAACAGACCACTGATGTTCTTCAGGGGAAAAATCTGAAAATCTGAACTTACTGGGGTAGGGAAGGTGCTTGGGTTCTGCTGTGTTTTTCTTTTTTCTGTTTTTTAATGATCTTTGTGGGACTTAGCAAACTGAATTGAAAGTGTTTAAATTCAGTTTTTTTCTGTTTTGCATAGTATTTTTTCACCTGCATATTTTCATTCTGGGATATATCCATTGTGTTTTTCCTCAATCAGTGACCACTGTTGACGACAAACATATCTTTTCTGCTCTTGGTTCTTAAGGATCATTCATGAATAAGATCTAGAGCAACCCTGAGGCTACCCATCTATGAGCTTTGGCCTCATCTGATCACCTGAATCTGTAGACTGAAATTCCACTCTACCATGGCAATCTTCTTTCCTTTTGCCTCACATCTTGATGTCATCTCTGTCTTGTTGGGGTGGGAAAAAAAGAAGGTTGGAAGAGAATAGTAACTCTTTCTTGCTACGTTGCCATCTGATGTTTGAGCTACAGATGGTGACTGACTAATGATGAACATCCTGTTCCCTTCTGCTGCAGGAAGACCACATAAGAGAGGCAAGAACACAGATGCAATGGGAGTGTGCTGGACTATCTGTCTCCCCACTCTTGGGAAGGTGCAACTGGCAGCACTGTGCTCAGCTCTCAAACTGATTGACTCAAGATTCCCATGTAACTTTCTGATGCTTGGTTGAGTTTGGGGTGGACTGGTTCAGTTGTTCTTTGGGATTAGTGTGGGGTTTTTTTTTCCCCTTTTAAAGTTGTGCTACAGATTTGAGATTGGCCCTTTTAGTCCATGGTTTAAAGTTTCTTGATGGCTTTATTTGGTGTATTTTTCTCCAATGGTGTATATATCTGCTCAAATGTGATTCTTCTGCTGAGCAAGTGTTAGTAAAAAATTAATAGATCGTCAAAGCAACACAATTGTTCAGCCTGGAGAAATTCCTGTGGGTTTCAGCTCCTGGTACTCCTGTCTCTTGCCTGGGTGGATGGAGTGTAGAAATAAGGATGCTCTGAACTGTTAAGCTCAGCTGCAGGAACCTCACTGGCTTTTGCCTGAGAAGATATTACTTGAACTTTGCTGGAAGCATGAGCTCTTCAGTCTCCCTTGAGACAGGAAAGCTCTGAACTCTGCAAATAAATCCACAGTTTAATCCAGTGCTGTAGTCTTTAGGATCAGAAAGGATCCTAAGCAGAACTTGAAGTTGCCTGGGCTAGATATGCTGAAGTACTCCTCAGTCTTTCTATGTTTAGCAACTTCAGAAGGTTATGATGATCCAGTTTCAGGAATACTGATCCTTAGAAGTGACAGAATCAATCTTACTACACAGGACATTGCAGAACAGGTGTGCAAAGATTGCATTCACCCCAAGAGAAGTGATTTGCTAGTTAATATTATTCAATGAGTAGGAAAAGATAAATTTTAGGATAAGTTATTTTTCTGTGTTAATGCTCCTGGCTTCATGTTTGACATAGCAAGCTTCATGTGATAAATTACATTTATACCTTTCTTTAACTGCTTTGCTTTTGCTGTTGCATTAATGAAATCCCCAGAACTTACATGAAAATTTTCAGAGAAGTGCTAAAGTAGCCTGAATATTTTTTTCCTTTGACCTGCCTCCCTAAATGCCACAAATGGTTGATGAACAAAAAAAAAAAAAGAGAGAGAGATATTCAAGGCTAAACAAACTAGATTTGGGAAACTGTGTCATAAACATATAGATCTGAAAATAGAGTATAGTGATAGCTATTCTAAGCATCCCAAAGGACTACACAAGAACTCCTTAGGGCTATAAAGGAGCAAGATGATGGATGTTAAAGTAGTGTCATTTTTAGGCATTTTTCAAAATAAGTGGCTATTTTTCTTGCCATTTGGGAGAGACACAGCAGGATTAATGGTAACTAATGCAGTATAGGTTTAGATAAAAAGTAGTCCCAGCAAGCAATTTTAAGTCTCTCCAGTATTATCTGATACTGTAAATAAACAGGAATATGTGATCACACAATTTGTTGGCAGGAGTATGGGATTCTGTCTTTACTTTAAAATGGCATATAATGTAATGTAAAGAAGTTTGTTGGTTTTCTTTATCCTCTAATGCCCCTTCTCAAGTATTCCATACATATTGCATTTCACAATGCTTTGCTGTGTATTATGTATTTTGCATGTGCTGTCTCTGGCAAAGTTCATCATGAGTTAGACATTTTACAAGGATCTGTCTGTGTCTATATTACTGTTTCATTATATTAATTTTACTCAAGGTCACAGGGGAAAGCATGGTTTCTATGCCTTGGGAAAAAGTTGTAAACCTCATAATAGAGTTGCTTTATAAAGGAACAGCTGCAAATACTTGTTCTCCAGACCCCCTTTTCTCCCTCCCTTCTGATTTTTTGACACTTTCTGTGAGATTAGTAGTTTTTGAAAAAGAGAACACCATAATCCTATAATACACCTGAGATCAGAAGTTAAGTTTGGCAATCCTAACTTCAATTAAACTCTTTCTTTTCCTCACAAAGATGTGAAAATGGGGGGGGATAGAGAAGGAATGATTGCAAGAAATATCCTAGCTGAAAAATTGTAAATCAAGGCTGTTGAGAAAAGAATGACACTCAATCTAGAAAATACAGCTATCAAAACAAGAAGTGGACTAATTATAGTTGTGGGGGCAACTATTCTGTGAGGGTTGCAAAAATGAGGATAATGGTCCACGCTCAGGGGAGAGAAGGGGAACAGAAACAGAGGATGCTCAGTCGCAACTCGGGTGAATAGTGATACTTCAGCATGTCTAATTGTCTAATGCTGCAGTGTGTATAAACTAGGACAAGCTGTATATTATACAAATTAAAAGCAACCTAAGACTGTCATCTTTTTGTACAAGCTCTGCTCTGCTGCAGAAGAGCTGGCTTTGATGGGAGTTGTTTTCTGTGTTGCTCACTGCTCAGGTCTATCAACATGGAAGTGGAGGTGTTATGAAGTCTGTTTGTAAAGATGCAGGTGCATCAGCACTGCACTACTGTGACAGAATTTTCCTATTTTGTGTTTGAATCATCCTTCTGCTGTGCCTTCAGAGATTGGAGTTGGCAAGTGCTCAGTATTGTTGTAAGTTGTGTCTTTGGATGTGAACTGATGGTCTTCCTTGGGACCTTCCACGTTGGCATGTGGAGCACCACATGTGGGATGCACTAAGTGGAACATGAGTGATGCTGAGGTGTGAACACTTTACATCATCTGGTTGCAGACATAGGAGCTGCTCTGGTTAGAAGCTTAATTTCTGTAGTGAGTGCAGAGACGAGGTCCTCAGAGGAAACACTTGGAGTATGTAGACCAAAAGCCTTCCTCTTTGAAAAATTTTCTCAGTTTTGTAATTATAGAATCTGCAATTTCCCTCAAAAATATTAAGACCTGAATACTCCTGGTTTGTGAAGCACTGAAAGAGATGGGGCTGAACGTTTTGGGGAGAGAAAGAGAGGAAAAGGGGAACCTAAAAGTGTAAAAAAACCCCAACCAAACAAAAAACAACAACAAAAAACCCCCCCACAAAAACCCAAACACACACACCTCCCCTGCAAATATCAGAGAAAATGTAACTTGTCAATTGGTGTTTTCCCTATGTCATGATGTGCTACCTTCCAAACTCCCCAAGCCATATCACAATAATATAAAGTGGACAACTCTCCTCCTCAGCTGCCTCCCTGGACATTCAGCTCTCTAACTCTACCATTGTTTGCCTTTTCCCCCACATCCCTCATACTGGTTTTAGTCAAAACTGAGTTCCAGGGTTTTGGTAATATTTAACTGTCCTGTCAAAGATCTTAGTTTAATCCATATATTGTCATAGAGTTGTAGTAAGAATTGGTTAATGAGTTAAACTGAACTGATTTTTCTACAGTGGGAAGGGTCTGAGATTTGTCTCATCACACATTTTCCTGGACTCAGTCATTCAGAGTCATAGAATCATTAAAGTTGGAAAAGACCTTCAAGATCACAAATTCCAACCATCAGCCTGATAATACCACATTCTGAAGTGCTACATCTACCAGCTTTGTTCCAAGCCTTTTCTAGCACAGGGTACCACAACCTGTTCATATGGGATGCTAGAGAGCCTCCTGTGTCTCAAGCACTGAAGCCATTTTGGTTCTAACTTTATCAAGCTACTTTCTCCCCCCCCTGCCCCACCCCCTGCCAGAGTAATATAAACCTGTGCTAAAATTTATGTAAGTTAACAGGATAGTTGATGTTAAAGGAAATGACTCAAATCACATCCACCTATGGCATACAAATAAAGGAAGAAAGCAGATACTTTAGTCAGCATCATTTTAACTGCTGCTGAGGGATGGGAGCAAGTAGTGCTTTCACAGAGCCACTCTGAAATTGATCATCCACATGTAGGATGAGAAAATATCAGGTGAGGAATTGAATTTCTTGATAACCGAAGACAAATGCTGATTTTAGTTATGCTGCTAAAGGCTGTTGCCCCTATATCACTATGAAAATCTGCCTGCCTTGAAGACACATAGGTCTTGTAGAGAGATTTCCAAAATCCTTATGCTTGGACAAAGATTCCATTTCTGCCTCTACTCCCCCTGCAACAGACCTGAGTTTATCTGTATTTTTTTTGTATTTATGGTGTCAGACCCTTTTTATTTCTGTTTGGGAAAACGCAGAACACCAGAGGTTGCCTGGTTCAGGCTGAAGGTTCACCAGATGGAGATAGATTACTGGTGAGCCAACTGGAGAGTGTTTATCAGAGGTAACCAGACTTTGAACTACTTGAAGTTACCCTGTTAGGAGTTGAAGGTCACAGCTCAGATCCTTCTTCAGATTTTCTTGCCACAAGCTTTCAAAGGTGAGAGCCAACACTTCGCAAGCTGACAGCAGAAACATCTTTCAGGTAGTGCTGGCAAGTGCCTGCATAGGCTAATATATGGATATGTCTCTAATTACTACAACTCCTTCCAGGGTCAGAGTGAAAAGAAAACCATGAAACCATAGATCTTAGCATAGTCAGACTTAGGTTCCTGAGTTGATAAAACCTTATCCTGGTTTGGGTTTTGTCTGTAACGCACATCCTGGCAGTGGCCATTACTTCAGTAGCTCATGCCTTTCAGTACTTGTGCAAGAAAATACCCAGAGACATTTGTGTAATTAAAAACCTGATTACTGAGGAGATCAGCATGTGATGAGGCAAGAAATGCTGGCTAATATCTGATGTTATCTTTCAAAAAAAGGAAGCCCTAAAGCTTGAATTTGTTTAATGCTCATTTGGTTTCCCATATGAGTGATACTAATCGTCTTTTGACAAACTCTGTTGATGATAATGTGAGAGCAGGAGCAGTGCTTGTTTTGGTTTGCTTTACTCAATGTGACATTTGAAAGGCAGAGAAAGACATTTGCTTCAAACCTTTCAAGAAGGTTTTGTGGGGTCAGGCTTTCAGAGTTTCACCTTCTCACTTGTGTGGGACTAGGTGCTTACGGCAGCTGACCCATTGTGACCCAGCATCATCACCTGTTAGCAGACTCCTCAAGTATTGAAGGATGCCTCTGTAGGCAGCATTGGTTTTGGTACTCAGCTACAAAAAAGGTTACAGGGTGTATTTGATTTCTGGAAGAAGGGACTGGATTTAATGACCTCAAAATCCCTCTGAGAACTAGATATGCTTGTATATCATCAGCCTTTCTCACTAATTGGAAACTTGGCAAAGAAAAAGACCAAAATTACTTTATTCCCTCTGAAATTTCCATGCTTCTGAAAATCACATCCATAGAGAGCTCTAGTTAGACACTGACAAAGAATCCTTGCCTGTAATTAAATTGTAAGTATTTCTTGCTAGTGATTACAGTTATTATTTTAATTATTTTCACCAAGTACAATACAACTGGTTCACACTGGAGCCTTTCAAAGCATATCTCTCTAGAAGGACAAATAGTGTGCTGTGATCAGTGAACTCATGTGATCTGGAGATACTGTAGTTAATACAGATTGGTGTTTCATTTTAAAACATTTAACTGTCACCTTTCATTCAGTTTTAAACCTCACTTTTCTTCTTTTTTATCCTGAGGGCATTATGGAAGGGATTCCTTGTTAAATTTATCTTGGAGTTACCCACACTGAGAAAAGAAATTTAAAGAATACCCACAGCTCCCATGAGAGGTGGGGAAAACATGGAGGTTATTCAAGCTTTAGTGGGAGGAGGGTAGAAAGGGCAAAAAAAAAAAAAGGAAATCAGAAACAGTTCTAACATGTCTGTCAAGAGGGCATTCTCAACTTTGTGTAGACTGGTGATAGCATCCCAGTGGCTGAGGGGGTAGGTATAACTTGCTGTAGCTCCCTAGTGAGCAGTACCCTGCTCCTGCTTATGTACTTCCTGCTGACCAACCTTAGAACTGCACAAATCCCTTCCTGTCATACCAGCAAGGGGACCTGCTCTGGCTCTTTGATCCAAATGACAGCATCACTCACATGAGGAGCATATGTGGCGCCATATGATGGAGCATGTGCATCTGCATTAGGCTGCCTGATCTGAATTGCATCACAGTCCTTCCTGTTTCCCTCTGGGAAATGACTGAGGTGGGTCCTCTAATTGCAAATACTACACATCAGGCCACAGGATGAGAAAGATGCCCTATGTAGACCCTAGAAATGTGACTGAGGCAGTATATCTAAACAAGCTGTACACTTTAAATGTAAACTAGCTGCTAAATTCAGGGTTTGTGCTAAGAGGGTGTTAACATTTTAGTCTATTCCATCCACAGAGACAAAAAATAATAATGTAAATCTGTCAATGCATGATGAAAAAATTGAATTAATTTTGCAAGAAACAGACTGAAAACAACGTTATTGCCTATTCTGTTTTCATACATCAGACTGTTCCTAATTCATTAAACACCATGTATCTGCCTAGTTCACAAGAAGATAAAGAACAATCTGGAAATATAATCAAGTATTGTCCAAGTTCTACACAGAAACACTACCCTCCAGGCAAGCAGCAGCTAAAAGTGCCATCTCTGAACCCAATCTTCTCCTGCCCGAAAATGTCTCACCAGGCTGAATGGGCTATTTAAGATAAACTGCATGTTACTAGCATTGGGCTGGGACTCACTGAGTTGGGCACATTAAGCAGAGTATTTCTGGTCAAACCCACTACCAAATAAAGAGAAACAAAAAATTGTTAACATCTATTTAATTCCAGCAATACAAGGGATGTGAGTTCTCTAAACCAGTTTACAGGTAACAAAAATGCTACAAAGTGCCATGAAATGTAGTAGATGGAGCAAGATTTCCCAGGTAGCCAAGAAACCTACTCTTTCTTAAAAGACCTAATTTTTGTGCAGGTGTCCTATTTCAGTTTGTACTTGCTGTGGTGGCGTCCTATGAAATACTGATCCAGTGGGTATGATGTGGTGTGTCTGAGAGGCAGCCTCTGGTATTAATTCCTGTAACTTTTTCTCAGTGTCTTAAATTACTAAGTTTTAAGTGCCCTGCTGGGTGACAATTGCTACAATCACTCATTCTTCTTTGCTTCAAATGTATCTGTGCTCTTCGTGGTGTGTTCCCACTTACCAAGTGTTTCTTGGAGGTTCTCTAATAATCTACATGTTGTAATAACCCAAACCTATTGGAATAAATGTCATCCTAGCCTGTAGTATTTCATATGCAGCCTTACTGTAACATAGCTGAATAGAAATTAAATACTACTTCCCACTTTTTTTTAAGAAAAACTACTTCTGCTTGCTAGATAATTAAAAAAAAAAACCTATGTAAATGACTATTTTCTTTAAATTTTTCACCTACTTCAAACACTTGCAGAAACTTTCCATTCTGCTAATCCTCCTCCAGCTCAGATCATCTTGTTTTTCCTTTTCTCCTTTGATTTTTTTAATAGCCTTTATTTTATTTTTCCTTTGCAAACATTAACTGGTTCTGCCTTCTCATTTAGTTTCTTCCTCCTCCTCCATTTCTAATACAGATTATTCTTTGTCCTTAGGGCTTTGAATTGTCCCAGGTGAACACTCATCAGTTGCTACCGCTGCTTTGCTGACATGAGTGTTGCAGTGTGCAGAATGGGAGAGTCAGCAATGCTTGGACCTTGATTATGAGAAGACCCTCCTCCTGCTACTTAAAACCTCCCTTGCAAACAGTGGAGGGGAGGGGAAACACATGGTGGAGCTGATACATTAATACACATACAATAGCACCAACTGCCTGCAGAAGTTTTAAAAAAAAAAAAGCCCATAACATCTAACTTGAGAAAAAATAATTTTAGAATGTAGGTCATATGCTAATACATCTCCCAGAGTAACCTGTGCAGCACTGCCAAGCACAACATAAGTGTGGAGTGTGCCTTCTTATTTTTCTTGTTCTTTTTGCTGCTTTCTCTGTGTATAGAATTACATTAACTGTCAGGCTGAAAGGCCACATTAAAGAGAGGAGTCCTTCATCTGATGACAACAAAATATTTTGTGTTATTCTTAGAGTGAGGACTGTTGATGCTCCTCCTTCATTGCTGGTGAGCAAAGGAGAGAAAAGGAAGGATTTCTCCAATTATGCTACCCAGTGAGCAGGTTGTGTTACAGAGCTTGCTCACTGTCCTGCTGGTCTTGTGCTTTGCAGCAGTGGCACCCAGATGTTCTGGCAGGGAAGCTAGAGATCAGCAGAAGTTCATCTTCTACACGGTGTGAGCGGACTTCATGAATATCCACAGTATGATTTTGTTTACATGCATGCAGTAGATCCAGTACTTTCTAGCAAAGCATGTCCTTTGTGGTTTGTCTTGTGAAGTCTTTGACTGCTGGATGACTGTTCAGCTCCAATGGGATGGGTTTTAAATTCTTGTTGAAGTTGTATCCTAACCACACGGTTCATACCTTTGCAAAGTTCAGGATGCTTAAATGGAGGCTGTGATGGATTTAGAGCTGCCCAGTGGAAATTTATGAATACCATATGCTGGCTAGGTTTATTGGTCTGTTTACTGCATAATGATATTGTTTGGTTCAGGGGGGTGGAGATAAATGGGTGAGAGGAAAAAAATTGCAATATAAACTTCTCAAAGTTTGAGTAATAAGGGACAATGCCAAAAAGAGCAAGAATTTGTACAGAGTGAGCAAATGTAGAAGTGGCACTTGGNTTATTCAAGGCCTTGTCCAGCCTGGCTTGAACACCTCCAGAGAGGCAGTAGCCACAACCTCCCTGGGCAACCTGTGCTGGTGCCTCACCACCCTCACTGTAAAGAACTTCCTCCTAACATCCAGTCTAAATCTCCCCTCTGCCAGTTTAAACCCATTGCCCTTCATCCTGTCATTACAAGACCTTGTAAATAGGCCCTCCCCAGCCTTCCTGTAGGCCCCCTTCAGATACTGAAGGCTATTATCGGGTCTCCTTGAAGCTTTCTCTTCTCCAGGCTGCAGAGCCCTATCTCTCTCAGCCTGTCCTCATAGCAGAACTGCTTCAGCCCTCTGATCATCTTTGTGACCTTCCTCTGGACCCACGCCAACACTTCCATGTCCTTCCTGTGCTTGGGGCTCAATATGTCTTAAGAGGGATGGTTGGCTGCTTGAACTCTTAAGGCATCTGATAGAAGACTAAATATTAGTGTCTGAGGAAACAGACTTTACCTGTGTCAATGACTGGAGAAAGCAGGCATGTAGGCACGTACAAACTCCCACTTGCAGAGCTGGATGAAGTGAATGATCCATGTTAAAATGGGAATTCAGTATTTTGGCCAATTAGTATTGTAAGAGTTTATTGCAGGAGTTTCTGTCTCTTCCTGTTGTGTAAAAATAAAATAATTGTACAAGGATTTGTTTTCCTCTAAGACCATTTAAAAACATTACCCTTAATTATTTTTTTGCAATCAAAAGTTTTAAGAAATTGCAAGAAAGACATTTTCAGGCCAATAAAGTTCTTTTTTTCTGTCTCAGCTTTTTACAGTGAGATGACTGTAAGGAGATTCATGCAGAACAAGGTGCCTTTTGGATCTTCCAACAAACAATTAGAAAATCAGTCCATGCAGCTGTTTAGAATTGGTTCAGTATGTTAAAACCAGCTACCAGTAAAAAACCTTACAGATGTTAAGATGGCTGACTAATTACTGACTAGCTGCAGTGTGCTTCCAGCAAAGCTGAGCATAGAATCAAAATAATTTGGGTTGGAAAAGACCTTTAGGACCCAACCATTCTCTAACTCCTATCAAGTGGATACACTTAAGAGCAAGAAGAAGGCTTATAGAGAATGGAAGTGAGGACAGGGGACATGGGATGAATACAAAGATACTGTTGGTGCAGCCAGAGCTGTGGTAAGGAAAGCTAAGGCACAGCTCGAATTGAATCTGGCCAGGGACATTAAAGGGAACAAGAAGAACTTCTTCAGGTATATTAGTGAGAAGAGGAGAACCAGGGACAATGTGGGACCCTTACAGAAGGAAAATGGAGAGCTGCTGACAAAGGACATGGACAAGGCTGAGGTGCTCAATGACTTCTTTGCCTCAGTCTTTAACAGCAAGGGCTCCAACCACAATGTCCAAGTTGCAGAGGGTAAAAGTGAGGACTGGGAGCAGGCAAATCTGCCTACTATAGTAGAAGATCACGTTTATGAGCTCCTAAGAAACCTGAATGTGCACAAGTCCATGGGGCCTGATGAGATCCACCCACGGGTCCTGAGGGAACTGGCAGATGAAGTTGCCAAACCACTGTGCATCATATTTGAAAAGTCATGGCAGACTGGTGAAGTTCCTGCTGACTGGAGAAGGGCAAACATAACACCCATCTTCAAGAAGGGTAAAAAGAATGACCCTGGAAACTACAGACCAGTCAGCCTCACCTCTGTGCCTGGCAAGATCATGGAGCAGATCCTGCTGAAAGTCCTGCTAAGGCAAATGGAAAACAAAGCAGAGGTGATTGGTGGGAACCAGCATGGCTTCACCAAGGGCAGATCTTGCCTGACAAATTTAGTGGCTTTCTATGATGAAGTCACAGCGACAGTGGACAAGGGAAAGGCAGCTGATGTCATCTACCTGGACCTGAGTAAAGCATTTGACTCTGTCCCACATGACATCCTGGTCACCAAACTGGAAAAGCATGGACTTGATGGATGGACCACTCGCTGGATAAGGAATTGGCTGGATGGTCGAACCCAGAGAGTGGCGATCAACGGCACAATGTCCACCTGGAGACCAGTGACAAGTGGTGTCCCTCAGGGGTCAGTGCTGGGACCAGTGCTGTTTAACATCTTTGTCAGTGACATGGACAGAGGAATGGAGTGCACCCTCAGCAAGTTTGCAGATGACACCAAGCTGTGTGGCACAGTCGACTTGCTAGAGGGCAGGGATGCCATCCAGAGGGACCTGGACAGGCTGGAGAGTTGGGCCCAGGCCAACCTGATGAAATTCAATAAGGCCAAGTGTAAGGTCCTGCACCTGGGTAGGCACAATCCCAAGCACAAATACAGGCTGGGTGGTGAATGGCTGGAGAGCAGCCCTGAGGAAAAGGACCTTGGAGTCTGGGTTGATGAAAAGCTCAACATGAGCCTGCAGTGTGCACATGCAGCCCAGACAGCCAACCGAGTCCTAGGCTGCATCAAGAGAAGCGTGGCCAGCAGGGCAAGGGAGGGGATTCTGCCCCTTTACTCTGCTCTCGTCAGACCCCACCTGGAGTACTGTGTGCAGTTCTGGAACCCTCAGCACAGGAAGGACATGGAAGTGTTGGAGCGGGTCCAGAGGAGGGCCACAAAGATGATCAGAGGGCTGGAGCAGCTCTCCTATGAGGACAGGCTGAGAGAGTTGGGGCTCTTCAGCCTGGAGAAGAGAAGGCTTCGAGGGGACCTGATAGTAGCCTTCCAGTATCTGAAGGGGGCCTACAGGAAGGCTGGGGAAGGATTATTTACAAGGTCCTGCAATGACAGGACAAGGGGCAATGGGCTTAAACTGGCAGAGGGGAGATTTAGACTGGATGTTAGGAGGAAGTTCTTTACAGTAAGGGTGGTGAGACACTGGAACAGGTTGCCCAGGGAGGTTGTGGATGCTCCCTCCCTGGATGTGTTCAAGGCCAGACTGGATGAGGCCTTGAGTGAGCTGTACTAGTGGGAGGTGTCCCTGCCTATGGCAGGGGATTGGAGCTAGATGATCCTTGAGGTCCCTTCCAACGTTACCGTTCTATGATTCTAAGTCTGGTGTTAAACCATGACCCCCAGCACCACATCTCTGCACCTTTTAAACACCTCCAGGGATTCAGCCACCTCCCTGAGGAGTGTATTCCAGTGTTTGGCAACAAACGAGCATGTGGCTCCTGGCATGAAACATGTGAGGAGAAGGTGATTCCTGCATTTCCTTTTTGCTACTGCAGAAGGCAATTATGGTACTTGTTTATCTGTCAAAACTGTCTGGCTAGCTGGATATGATAGTAGCAGGAGGTGTTGAAAAATAGTTTAAATGTTGTGTCCCTGAATGGTCATCCTACTGAACAAGCAACTGCCTACTTAATTATAGTGGCACCAGTCTGTCAACGTGTTTCTAACAGTTGTCTCAGCATTTTTACAACAAATTTTCATCTGTCCATAAAATGTTGGTTTAGACAGGCAGGTGATAGGGAGGGAGATTGTGAATGCTCATTATAAGTTAACTTGTAAGTGGGCATTGTCATTTTGAAGCAGATTGTAGCTTGGCCCTACCTAGTAGACCTGCAGAAAAGGTATGCCTGCTGTGGTGAAAAGCTGGGGCACTACTCCTGACTAAATGGGAAGCTGAGAGTCTGTCACCTTGCTGATGACTACTTGATGTGGTTGTGTGATGCTTGCATTAGTTGTCTTGGATGGGATGGCAGCTGGCTTTAGTACTGCATACTTTGGTCTACTAGCCCTCTGAATGGGTGGTTGCCACCTCTGCTGTGATTAAGGCCCTCTGACCATGGACAGAAAATGATTCTGATGTGTCAAAAGACAACTTCACCTCTTTTCTGGGTAACTTGAGCTGTGTTTTCAGACCTGCTTGGAATTTAAAAGTCCATGGTCAGTTTTGTTGGTTCAATTCCTTTTTTTTTTTTTTTTGTATCTGCAACCTTTTGCTTTTGAACAAATCAGGTACTTAAATGTCAAACCCCCTGATAACATCATGGCTTTGGTTCATCTTCCTCCTGTCGAGGTAACTGCAGGGGCCTCTGATTATTAAGTAATGGGAATTAGCAAGACAAATGTAAACATTTGTTCAAAGGAATTGTACTTGGAAACCTTAATTTGAGGGCATGAAACCATTGAAGAGGAAAAACCTGTTGGCCTGAGGCTGGTGGGGAAGGCTGGCCTTCACAGCTACAAGCCCAGCCAGTTTCTATACTCTGCTGTTTAGTTTGTACAGAGGCACAGTTGAAATAGCCCTCTTCAACCCCCCCCCCCCCCCCCCCCCCCCCCCCCT
>VWZE01011534.1:86217-125042 GCA_013396675.1 Eubucco bourcierii
GCTGTCTGGGCTGCATGTGCACACTGCAGGCTCATGTTGAGCTTTTCATCAACCCAGACTCCAAGATCCTTTTCCTCAGGGCTGCTCTCAGCCATTTACCACCCAGCCTGTATTTGTTTTTGGGATTGTGCCTACCCAGGTGCAGGACCTTACACTTGGCCTTATTGAATTTCATGAGGTTGGCCTGGGCCCACCTCTGCAACCTGTCCAGATCCCTCTGGATGGATCCCTGCCCTCTAGCAAGTCGACTGTGCCACACAGCTTGGTGTCATCTGCAGACTTGCTGAGGGTGCACTCAGTTCTTCTGTCCATGTCACTGACAAAGATGTTAAACAGCAGTGGTGCCAGCACTGACCCCTGAGGGACACCACTTGTCACTGGTCTCCAGGTGGACATTGTGCCGTTGATCACCACTCTCTGGGTTCGACCATCCAACCAATTCCTTATCCAACAGTGCTCCACCCATCAAGTCCATGTTTTTCCAGTCTGGTGACCAGGAAGTCATGTGGGATGGAGTCAAATGCCTTCGACTTCTTATCAGATGTATGTGGATTCTTATAGACCCTAACAATGAAATGGAGGGCAGCTATCAAAGAGGTGCCAAGTTCAGTGCATGAACACTAGTTTTGATGGCAGATTTCACAGAGGTAATCCTTTGTGGGACTTGGGCACAAAACCTCCTTAATCTGAGAGAATAAAATTACCTTCCAATTTGACAGAGTTAGGAACTCAAGTTTTAGTTTTAAAAAGAAGTTTGGCATCTCTAGGATTAGGATCCTAAATTCATAGCACAAAGACTTAAATAGTGCAATACAACAAAAATGCTTAGGAAGGCTCTGAAAAACCTCTTTCTTCCCTCACCTTTTATTGTCACATATTTGATGTGTGAAATACTGCTTCTCAATTATCCATCTAAGAATGCCTAAATGTTTGAGACTTCCTCTAGAACTTAGGCTGGAAAGCTTTTTATGACTTCAAAGTTAGGTCCTGCTGTTACTCAGTGTTTGTGTGGAACCATAGGTGATTTACACAGCCTCTGGCCTGAAGACATTGCAACCTAAATTGAAATCTGCAAGACAAGATGCTAAGGCAGATAACATCAAGCAAGGAAATGGAGGAGGAATCTACTGGACAAGTTTATGGGCTACTTGGGAAGCACCAATATGCAGCATGTCAAAAAGTTTACATTTCTAAAAGTAGGGCAGTGATTAGCCTGTTATTATGTGGAACAGCGTTGTGGATTATGGAGCTATAGGAAATAGTCTTATAGAAGGGGCTGCGTGAGGCCTGTTGGAACAGATCCATAATAATCAGACTCTGTGCTGCAGAAATAAATATCCTATTTGACTAGAAAGCCTGGGATTTCTTCTTTTCTGCACTAAAATGGAGCAGTGCAGGAGTACTTGAAGCTAAGATGAACATGTGAAGCATGCAATATACTTGGGTTTTGTTTTCTAATTTCTTTTGAATTTGACCATAAGCAAAATAGAAATGATAGTCCCTCCTCCTGCTCTCTAAGCATCAACTTATACTCAGGTTTTTCTGTGGCTTAAGAAAAGAATGACTTTGTTTATTATACTTGCTTTTCTACTTTATGGTTTCTGAAAGCCTCTTGACTTTTCAAAACCTTTTCTTTTTTTTTCCCTGAACTTTTTGTTGCATTGCTTCTTTTTACCACATTCCCTACATCAACCTTTTCCCTCTCTTGCTTATGGACTGATATCCTTGAGAAAACTGCCAATTGTATGTTCAGCACTTAGAATACTAAGAACTATGTGCAATATGCCAACACTTTTAGTTACAAGGCAAGATCAATCTTATAGCACACACAGAGTTCAGTTTTAGTGCTGTTTAGTAACTACTTGGAACTATTTTAATATCTGTGTTTCTATTTTATGAAGCATGCCTGTAAAGTATGTCTTTAGCCAGAGAAATAACTTGGATTGATTAATTTTTCAAATGACCTTTTTAAATCTGAAAAAGACATCTTTTAGAAATAAACCAAAATAATTAATATTAAAAGGTATTTTTAGATTGAGATCAACAATGTCTTTGCCAAATTACACCTATAAGCAGCTCTTAACATCTAAAGCACTGAACATTTTAATTTGTGTGGTAGGTGACTAGGTTAACTCTTTCATTGCTATTGACTCTTATTTTGACTGATATATTTCTCACTCCAGAGAGCACACAACATGACCTGTGATATTCCAAACAGTTGTAACAATTGTGTAATACTCCAAGTCAAGTGTGTAGTCAGCTTATCTACCTTCTCATATCCAGCCAAGGTTTTTATTTTAACAGGAAATTCTGCTGGTAGAAGGAATATCTTACCTAAAAATCATGTGAAAATTCAAAATGGTGGAATGTTCCTACTTTTTATTTTGATGACAAAAGCAAAGTACATTGCAGTGGGAGTTTTCCATTACCCCAAAGTAAGCACTGGTATAATACTCAGAAATAGTTTTCTGGTTCAGGCAAGTTGGCATTCCATTATTTACTGGATGATATTGCTGTTCTTCACTGTTAAATCCAATTTGGACTTCTAGGCTGATGGTGCCAGTTTTGGCTAATCTGACACATTCATTTTACTATATTGCAAAATGTTTTTTAAAATGTGTGCCCCAGGGCATCCTAGTAGTGCTGGGCTCCTTCAGAGATCCCACAGAACAAGTTTGTTGCTCCAGGGGGATTCAGCCCAGTGTAGTGGCGGAGAAAGAAGGGTGGAAGGAGATAAAGTTGGTCTTGAAGCAACTTCATGGTTTGTTATTCTGCTTTGTGGCACAGTGATGTGGCCTAGAGTAGGCTTGAAGAGTGTGTGTGGAGAGTTGTGTGAGGGACCTTGTTTCTTACCCTCCAACCTCTGACATGCTTTTGTGTTGGTACTCCATGGGAACTTGCACAGGATGGCCTATGGTCACTGCTCGGCCAAGGGAATTAGCACTGGAACATTGTGAATGCTTGCCTTGTAGGAAGAACTCAGACAGGGTTAGCAAAATGTAGGAAAAGGGGCTAAATTGTGTTCTTTGATGTAGATTTTTTTTTTTTTTGGTGGAAACTCTTCTGTTTGCAAAAACTATAGGACCAGTTAACCATGCTGAATCTATCTCTCTGCTCGCAGGTGTGTGGATGATGGTGTTAGAATGCTTTGCTTTCTTATCAAACCTTCATTTTTTGGGAATGTGGTAAATACCTAGAGGCCAGGGTGCTTCAGCCTGTAAGACCAGAAAGCTCTGGTGGGTTGCAAGCCAGAGCACCAGCAAATCATGACTAGAAAGCTCTGGTAGGCCAAAGCAACAGTAGACCGTGACTCCATCACTGCCCCCTCCCTTGTCTTTTTGTTTTGATAGAAAGCAGGAGGTGTTGGATTGACTACATCCACCTGAGGGTCATGAGCTTCCAAACAAAAATGTGAATCTGAAACTGGTGCTTGCAGGATTCCCAGTGCAGTCAGACCTACTGAAACCAAGCTTCATTATACAGTCCTTGACATTGCTTGTAAATGTAAGAAGGAGCCACTCGCTAATCGGGAAGCGTGAAATATGAGCACAGCTGGGGTTTTTTTCTCTTCCTGCTGCTTCTGCTTGAAGCCAAAGCAACATTGTCCTAACCCATAATTTATGGCTGTTCTTTATAGCAATAAAAAAAGTTGGAAAGAAACTTTCTGACACTATTTGCTGAAGTTCTTTCTCTTAAACTGGTCAAATGATTCGTAATTAGAGTAGTTCAGTTTACTCTGGTCTGGTTGTGCAGAAACTCATTAAGCACCATGCATCCAAGTGCACTGTTTTATGTAAACAGGACCTCTGAGAGAGAGGTAGATGTCTGATAAAGATGAAAAGGAAAACAGGCAAATACCATGCCACATTATTAATGGCCATGTCTTGTACTTAGAAAACAAAAGTCATTTGCTGTGCAATTATTCCATACTTCACAGCAGGATAGGGGCAAGGTAAAGAGCAGAGATATTAGGTCCCACTATAGATTTTAGGTCCAAATGATCTGGCTGCAACTAGGGTTGAAACTTTGTGTGATTTTTACTTGTGATGAAATGGGATGGTGTCTACTGCGCTTTCAGCTGCTTAAAACTGATATTTTGTGAATCGTCTTCGATGAGACCCCCAGGATAGAGTTGTTTCACAGTGAATTTATCTAACCTTCAGTAAATGAAGCTGGCAGACTTTGTCTTGCTGTGTCTGGGTAGAGTTTAGATTATGGATGCATTTAACTGTGGCCTCTGCTGTTAATAATGTATTTAAACTAAGTGGATAGTTCAAGTTGAAAACTCCTACTCTGTCTGTGTGCTCTGGTGGTGCTGCTGTATGGATGCTTTGAGCTCTCTGAAGTAGTTTAGCTTTTTCCTCCAAGGGGCAGAGGCTTTGATCACCTCAGCCTCTCAGCTCTGCCATGTTTTGTTTCTTGAAGCAGGCAACCCTCCTGAGCAGAGCAAAATTTGTTTTAGAAATTCAGAAACCAGAATCACATGAGAAAAAATACAAGTAGAAATGGTTTGGGGAGGCTTTCAACCCTGCTCCCCTGCCTTTTTTTTTTTTTTTTTTTTTTTTTTTTTTGTGGTGAGAAAGAGGTTTTCCCTGTGTAATGAGTCTCTTGTCTCTTGTTTGCTTAAATATCAAGAAAGTAAGCCAAACCTCCAGCTTTACAACACATGGAAGGTCATTAGACTTGTGTAGCTTGAAGCAACCAGATCTAAAGGCCTTAAACACCTGTATAGTTACACATGTATAGGTTAATATATAGAAATAGCTATATGATATACATCTGTATGCACACATTTACATAGGCACGAAGAGATGCACTTCATAAAATAGTGCCCTTTTTTTTATCTAGTGAAAAAGAGGGTTGAGCTTCACCAGTCATAAATATATGTGAATTCCACAGTATGAATTTTCCCATTCCAAGATAAACAGAATTTAACTTAAAATGTATCATTAACAGCAGTTTTCATTATCCACATAAAGTGGTGACATGGCAGTGAAAGTCTGATTTCTACTAGGTAAACATGCCAGAAGTATGATAGCTTGAATTTTAACTGAGAAGTTTTTAAAAGCACAGTTTGTATAAGTAATTTGATTAGTGTACTTATGAACTGAGCCGTCTTAGTTTTTTGCTATAGATTATCATATAGACTCAGTGAGGAATAGGCTGTAGGCACTTTCACAGACAACAGATCTCCTGTGTAAAGCAATAGGCCCCCTTGCCTCTAAAACTGAAGAAAATGGTTCATGGAATCATTAAAGATGAAAAATACTTCTGATGTCAAGTCCAACTGTCAACCCAACATCACCATGCCCACTAAACCATGTCCTCTGTGTTTACATGTTTTTTAAACACCTCCACCACTTCCCTGAGCAGGCTTTTCCAATGCCTGACCACCCTTTCAGTAAAGGAAGTTTTCCTGATAATATCCAATCTAAACCTCCTCTAGTTCAATTTCCTCTTTTTCTATCTCTTGATATTAGGGAGACGAGACCAGCCCCTAGCTCTGTACAACCTATTTTCAGAAGGTTCACCCTTTTAGGAGCTCTCTTTATGACCAACTCTGCAAGATACTTTAGAACAAACTGTTAGTTTCTTCTCTGTTCTGTTTTCCATTGAGTTACTGGCTGTGGCTGGTACTGTGTGTTCATGATCAACAGTTCCTAGAGCTCAGTCTTAGTATGTGATCTCAACTTGTACTCTTCAAAATGATAATGAAGCCTTGTTAGAACAATTGGACTGTTAAAGGTATGCTGAATATGACCAAGAAAGATTTCTAGCCAGTCTTTTCCAAACCCCTTCATTGCAAATAGCCTGTTCTTCTAAGTTGCTTGGTGAATTCAGGTGAGCTTGCATCAGATGAAGTTCTTTTTCTATCAGTTATATTTTCTGCAGTCTCTATAGAAGTGACTACAGTATTCTCATCTGTTTGAGTATTTTCTCTTGCAAGTACTTACCACTCTTTCAGCATCTTGGTGGTCATACATTAATGGTTACAGCAGTGACAAAAGGTCTCCAATAAAATTGAAAAAATACCTGCTTATCCCCTGGAGCCAGGAAAATCCAAGGTCCCAAAAGATTCAGTTTCAAGGAATTCTCTGTTTTCAGTCTGGGTCTCAGAACAGGTATTTAAGAACTCCTCTGTAATCCAATTGTGGATGGGAATCATAGCAGAAGGCTTACCTGCAGCCTGCATAATTTCTGCTATTGAGGATGCATAAGCAATAGATTCTCAGCTGCTATGTAAGTGTTCTGATAAACCCCAATAGCCCTTCACTGCTGCCTCTGAAGGACACTCAAGGAGAGAGCAACTTATTGTTGGAGTGTTAGCTTGAATGGGTTAACAAGAGATAAGATAATATTTTCTTTGTAGAAAAGTACAGTGACTAGTAGGCAGTTCTGCTTTAAACAAAGTGGGTCCCTCAGTTTGTGCTTGCTCAGCTTTACACATCAAACTATGTATTTTCTAGCTTCTGGACTCCAAATCAGGTGAGAGATCAAATGAGGCTTCTTCTGTCACTCCTGAGAGGCCTGACTCAGTGGAGATAGGCACCAGGTGAGCACACTGAATAAGGCTGTGCAACTTTCCTCTCCTAATGAGCCATGAGCTAAATTTCTCAAGTGGTTGAGAGCCATCTGTCTTGAGTGCTGGAGAGCCAAGGAGAGGAAACATTGAGTGCAGTTCTCCAGCAGGTAATTGTGGCCTCTCACTGCTAAAGGACGAATGGAAAGCGTAGAAATGAAGGAATGGAAGGCATAGAAATGAATGACAGAGAGACTTAACAATAGTGGCCTCTGTGGCCCCTGCTAACTCACTTTCCACTATTGCCCCAATTTTGTACTGGCACAAGAGTTGCTGCTTATGTAATTTGTTCTCAGCCTGAGAGTGCACTTGAACTGCCTTCAAACTGCACATACCCAAAAGGAAGAGCTTGACAGTCCTTGCAGAAACCTTTGTCTGTCCTTAGGAAGCTCATAATGTAGAAGCCACCTCAACAGAGACAAATTAAGCCAGTGCTTAGTGTGATTAAAAAATCCCCCTTAGTCCCTGGTGTACTCACTTTCCACTGCTCCAAAATGTAGCTGACATAGACGCTTCTATGTCTTCCTTTACTTGTTTTTGGTGGTTTTATTATCTTCCACTCTTCCTGTATTTCTAACTTTATACTGACGGATTATTAGTGGTATAATTGGCCTGAACTTGATGAGTTAGGTCTTGAGGATTTGGTTTGCTTACTGAATAGTCACAACCTGGATTTTTGTGGTTTTTTTTTTTTTTTTGGGGGGGTGGGGGTGGGGGCGGGAGAAATCTACTGATAAATTAGACACAAGAAGAGCATTAGAAAAAAAGGGCTCCTGTTATTTCAATGCAATGATGTTATGTAACATAATGAAATAATAGAATTTTTTGGTTGGAAAAGAACTTTAAGACCATGAAGTCCAACCAGTATCTAACTGTACTAAGTCTGATGCTGAACCACATGTTCCTTAGCACAGTAGTATCTAAATCACCTACACAACTGAGGGAAAAAAAATTACTACTAGTTAAAAAATGCAAGTATTTTGAAGAAACCTATATGACAGACATTGGGCTCCACTGTCCAGTGAGCAATCCAAGAGATGACAACATGCAAAGTCAGCAGAAATGGAGTGAACTCTGGATTCTTACAGACATAACCAAGTGGGTTGCTGGAAAAGCTGTGAATTAAGCTTCCAGTTACTAATCAAAATGAAACTAGAGAAAAAAACAAACAACAAAACCAACTGAAACCAAACCAAACAAAACAAAACAAAAAACAAAACCAGTGTTTGGAGTTGTTTTTCAATTGTTTGTAAAGGCTGCAGCAGCTTGAAGCAACCAAAGTGCTGGTGTTTTCTAATGGAAGATTTGAAGTGGGCCATGTGTCTTTCATAGATATCTCCAGAGGATTTACTTCAATCACAAATCAAATGTAACTATAAGCAAAATGCTGCATGCCCATAAGATCCAACCACAATGGAGTTAACAATGAATTGATTTTATGCTAAATTCTGTTACATCCCAAACCAGCAGTAGAATTCAAAACCACTTCTACAATGGGAAACATTAATGCAGCTGTCTAAATAGGATATTTTTTACCCCCCCCCCCACCTCTCTGTGGTTGGAGTGCAGTGTATGTTTCAAAAGACAGGGACTGTACTTTGGCTAAACAAATTGTCATTTTGGTTGCAAGTCTGAGGGCCAAAAAAATCAATTAAGGGAGGAAGGCAAATAAATCATGTGGTGGCAGCAGAAAGACCCTCCGTATGTACTTGGCACAAACCACATAGTAGCAGAAATGCACCAGTGGCAGCTTTTTTGGTGGCCCTAACGCCCTGTCCCAGCACCTCTCTGCTTCCTGTTCTGTGGAATAGTGTGCTGTGAAACAAGTGTTTTTTCTAACCAGTGCACTAAAACCCCAAGACCACTGCATGTTTTACAGGTGTGTTGCTGCCAAAATAAAAATGGGAGAGCAGAAGATAACTGGTCCATTTGTAGCTGAGAGGTGGTACTTTTTGGAGATACATGCAGATGATTCTTTTCTCTACCAGTGCAAAAATCCCAACAAATGATCTGAAAGAGCAAGCAGCACTGGGGTGAGGATGTATGTGTGCGGGTGTGTGTGGTGCGTGGTGTGCCTGGTAGGGTTTTCTACCCCCTTTTGCAAAACACAGGCCTTAATGAGTTCCAGGGGGACAGTGGCTTGTCAATCACAATATACTTTTCAAGTAATAGTCATCTCTGCCCCATCACAGAACCACAAGGCATGAAATAATTAGAAAACCCAGAGTAACTGCTCTGTTTTACAAGAGCAAAATCCTTGTGTGGATCATTTACATAAACTTGTCACTTCCCATTATGGTTCTAATGCAAACTGGGTAATAATCATGGGACCAGGAGAGGGGAGGTCAAGGTAGGATGCTCCTCCATGTTGGAAGCACAAGGTACGCATGTGCCCAGCTTTCCATCCCCCACTGAATTAATGTAAAGTATCTTTTATTTTCCATTAAATAAGAACTATTCATGCTGCTATGGTAGCAGACCATGTGCAGCCTCCTCTTCTTAAGAGAGAAAAAAGGCTTTTGCGTCAAGCCATTGTTAGGGGAGAATTCACTTTGAGGAGCATTTCAAAGCTGATCCGATTGGAGAAGGAATAATGTTAAATATTTGGTATGAAATATTTATAAGATGCACACACCAACATCTGACAAAGTAGCCTGGAAAATACACGTTTTTTGTTCTTTGGCAATTTTAGCTCTTTCTCTCTGAATGAGAGGATGGAGGGAAGGTGTGTGCACAGTGAGAATTGTGTACATGTATAAATGTATCTAAACACACGCACGCAGACACACTTTCCTACAGATGCCTGAATGGGTTGATGGGATTTAAGGCAATCTGCATCTGAATGCTGCTCTCCAAAGATGGTAGCAATAAGGGTGCGCCGAAGACTGTTTTAATCATTGTGAGGGAGAAAGCTCTGCACTGGCGCCTGTCGTGAGGGGCATCCATAGAGTAATGGAGGTGATGGTGGCTGCTGCCGTTGCTGCTGCTGTTTGCCAGCAACCATTTTGCTAGTGCTCTTCACAAATGCTCTGGAGCACCAGCTTCGTATCTGCTATGAGAAAACAAGCCTCTGCTTTTTTGCACAGATTGACTTTTCCCATATGTGAGCCTGTCTGGCTGTTTTGTGGTACTTCTGGTTTGAAAAATGGGTATGGTTAAAGATGAGTAAAGGGGAGCTTTGCTTACAGACAACCAAAATGGTATTTTTCTTAACCTTTTCATTTTTTTTGGATAAAACATGGCAATCTTTTAAAATTCTTTTTTTTTCCTTTTCTTTCTTAATAGTCTGAGAGAGGTTTCAGGAAAGAATGAGTTATCATTGCATTCTCAGTCCTTATGACAAGAGATAGAGAATGTAATGGCTCACACCTTATGGCAGTCAGAGTGAAATACGTGGGTATGACATGTATGAAATAAGCAGGATAAAGGAAACCATGTGATCTACTTACCTTGTAAGGGGATCTAATAGCTCTCTTAGAAACCTTTTTCCCTTTTCCTTTGTTTTGGGATTTGGTTTTTTTTTTTTCTCTTTTTGGTGGTGGGTTTGTTTTTTTTTTTTTTCCAGTGTCTCTTCATTGCCTGCCTCCTTTGCACCAGCTATAGGCTGTTGCTGTTCTTTGGTGTAAATTCCTGTTTGATTTAAGCTGTAAACAGGTTGGAGCAAGACCTTTCTGCCTGTCTGTAAAGATCCTTTTTGCACACGCGGTGCCACACGTATACTGACAGCAACGGCCTTGCTGAACGTAAAGGCAATATATTTCTCTTCCTGTGACCTGAAGAGTCACTCATACTTTAAAAACTGCTAGATCAAATGCCCCAGGCAGGCTCCATGTATTGTACAACGTGTTTTGATGTGAGCAGCCAGCTCAATAGCAAGGCAGCATCGTTTGCCCTCGTCTGCCAGCTTTTGTCTTTGAGTGGAAGTGTGGGGCCTGGTGAGAGGTAGGATATGAACTGTGTCCAGACTCTGTTCCTTATCTCCAAGATCACCAAGAGGGAGAGCATTGTTGATGGATTTAAATCAGCTTTTTCTCCCCTTGTGCACAACAAAAGTCTAAATCCCTTTTCAGGCCAGATTGCTCCATTTCGCTGCATGGGCCAGGCAGATTGGAAATATGTTTGTCACTCAGCTTTTCTCCCAACCTAATCAGTAGACACTGGGGTGGTGGGATTTCAGTGCTCAGTGCATCACCCTTTAATCTATGGAATTGGCCTTTAAAAGCTGCTGATGCTGTTGCTGCTATGTGTGAGCTGCTGCTGTCTTTCATTTCTGAAGACAGATATAAAAATAATGTTAACCACGAGCGTAAGCAGAGGGTTTAGCAGGGATTTGAATCTAAAATGTGATCCTTAACACTGGCCAACTTGATTTGGTCCAGCAGAGCTGAGCCCCTTATTCTGTTATTATAAAGTGTGCTGTATATGGAGAGGATTGTAGTGGGATTTACTGCCTCTGTGTTCTAGCTCTGCTGCTGAATGGGCCTAAATGGGGAATAACCACAGGTTATAGGAACTATGGTTGTAAAAAGGTGGCTTGGCAGATCCACCGGCAGGTTTCAGTGATCTTTCTGACAACATCACAAGCTCACCTGTGTCTTTCCCATTTGCTGAGGTCCATAACATGCTAATTTACAGGCTGTTCTGAGAGGCTGTGGAGTGTCCTCCTCTGGAGACTTCGAAAACCGACCTGGATGTGTTCCTGTGCAGCCTTCCCCAGGTGACCTTGCTTTGGCATGGGGGTTATAATCAATCTCTGGAGGTATCTTCCAATCTCTAATGTTCTGTGATTCATCTGTGCCTGAAGCAGCGGTCCTAAAGGGAAATGTCATCACAGGAAGAGTGAAGAAACAGGTTAACTCTCATGAGTTTGCAAAGGTCAGCAGGGTGCTAAGAGGACGGGTTATGTGATAGGTGTGATGAAGGATGTTAAAATCTTTAAAAGAATGGAGGCTTTTCAGGGCAGAGGCTGCAGCTCTGACACACAATTCCGTATCTTCACGTGCCTACACATGTACTTGCTAAGCACAGTCTGAGCCAGATACTGACTGAAGTTTCTAGGTGAATAAAAGATAATTCTATCCAGAAAAGACATATTTAATTGACTAGGTAAGCAAAAAGATTTCTATGATTTTTCTATTGCCATAGCACACTGTGACTAAACCACCCTTGAACAACATCTGTATCATTCTGTAGTACTGAAGGGTACTGGTAACAGGCAGAATTGCATCTACTAACCCTATATAATATCCTGTGTAGCCCATAAGAAGCTGGAATACAGAAGGAACATGGAAGCAAGAGTGGCTACAAAATTGAGCCCAGAAGTTTACACATGTTGCAGCGAGGAGAGGCTGACTGGGAGGGAGTCAGTTTTTCAGAAGGTCACTGAGTTCATTGACTTATGAGGAGAAAGGCTTGTTGGTGCCACTGCCAGTCTTCCAACAGCCTGATCAGGGGGATGTTAGGTCTCTGCCTAGAAATCTACCTTTCTTGAAAGGACAAGAAAGTTTTAACTTTTTTTTTCTTCACTTTTCATCATCTAAAATACAACAGAATCACAGGATTAACCAGGTTGGAAAAGACCTTTGAGATAACCTATTCCAACCTATCATCAAACACCTAATTAACTAAACCATGGCACTAAGTGCCTCATCCAGCCTTCTTTCAAACACCTCCAGGGATGCTGACTCCACCACCTCCCTGGGCAGCTCATTCCAATGGCCAAACACTCTTTCTGTGAAGGACTTCTTCCTAACATGCAGCCTCAAACCTGCTCTGGCACAGCTTGAGACTGTGTCCTCTTGTTCTGTCACTGGGTGCCTGGGAGAAGATACTAACCCCTGCCTGGTTACAACCTCCTTTCAAGTAGTCATAGAGAGCAATAAGGTCTCCCCTGACCTCCTCTTGGATGGAAGTTCCATTTTCAGCAGTCTTGAGGTCTTATGGGTTTTTGTAGTGTTTTATTTGTTGGCTTAGTGTTTTTCTTGCTGATTGTAAATTGTGGTGAGTTGCTTTGCTTAAGTGCAGAGTAACTCCTTTTAGTTTTGGTTACTCAAACACATCAAGAGAAATACAGGTCTTCTTTCAGAAACTCTGTCTTTGGGAAAGACTCTGTTTTTAAAGACTTGCCAGATTCTGTCTACTCCTAGAAGAGCTGAATGACTTTCAACAGGTTGTAAAAAGGGAAATGTTCCCAGGCATTTGTCCTTGTACTGATTGTCCCAGATCATCTTCCTGCCTGGATTGAAAAATGAGAATGTTTGCAGTAACTTTCAGCATCTAAGTCCAAAACTTCTAATGAACTGGGCATCATCAATACCTACAGCAAGAGCCTTTGGCCTGGTTATGAACTAACAATAGTCTTTTAGAAGGTGCCATACTAGTGAGTGAATCTAGAAGGTGGCAGATGAGGATTTTAGTGGCTCGCTGGTTTGGTCGCTAGTAGAAAAATTGAGATATATCCTAGATAGGATGTCTGAACAGCAGAGGCAAATGAGAGGCCATGATGAAGATGCTGAAAATAAGAGACAAAATGTGGAATAACTTTCTCTTGGAAAAAAAAAAAATCCCCTTCTTTCAACCTGAAAGTTGAAATCTAGGACACAGTACACTTCATGGTACATGTTTAGTAAGCCGTTGGGATAGAGATTTAACTTAGTTCCCTAGTAAGTCACATGCAAGCAATCCATGAGGACTGTACAGTAGTCAGAACCTAGTTCCAGCAGTGGGAATCAGGGAAAGCAGGTGGTTTCCTAGATGATCTCTCTTTAAAAGCACGCTGCATATGTATATGTGTGTGTGTATATATATATACATATTTATAGCAAATTTAATTAAGCAAAATTCCTTACAAGCTGAGACTGCACAAGACAAGATTCAATCAAGAACTGCTTCCCCCCCACCTCCAATTCCCATGGTCAGCCTGAAGTCCTTAAGAAGAGTCCACACAGGAGCACTGACTTTTCAAATGCTTTGTTTTCAGATTATTTCAGTTAATTCATCTTATTGATTAACATAGAGTTGGGCTATGCCCAGGTGAACCACTAATATTTCAGGTTGAGTTGGTAACTGAGGAAAAAGTAGAGAAGGAATTCAGCTCAACTTTTAACAAAAAGAAAAATAACTTCAGTTGAGTAAAAAAAAAAATATTTTCTAGTAGAATGTGAATGGATTTTTGTCATTCAGGACAAAACACTGTGTCAAATGTGATGTTTTGTTTAATGACACTTTTAAGGAAAGGAAATGGCAAAGTAGATTAAGTCCCTTTCATCCATGTATTTGATGATTAGGGCATTTATTCCATATGTGGGAGACCAGGATAGCGTTGCATGTTCACCTTGAGGACATTTGAATCAATATCACTCAGATATTAGGATTCCATGTAAGTGGAGGAGAGAGTTCTTAATTCCAGTTGTTGTTCTACTTTTATTGGGAAAACGCTCGAAATATTTTGGAGGCTATGGAGAGAATAATTTTGTGGCTTAGTGCACTCACTTAGGAGAAATGGATCTGTGCTCCAGGCTGTGTAATACACCAACTACTTAATTTAAGAGTGTAAAGGTCTCCTGGAGTGGGGACTGCAATCGTTTTCTACCTCTCTCCTGACTTGTCTAATCATTTAGTGATGAAGTGATTTTTGCATACTGAGCCCTAATGAGTGATTTATTCTATGTGGGCTGTAACAGTCTGAGCAGGAGAGACTGACAACCTGACCCCAGGCAGACAGCCTGGCTGGGAGGTTAACACCTGGCAGGCACTGGCTCATACGCTGTCCAGGCAAAGGCAGAGATGGAACCCAACTCTACCCACTGCCCAGCCTAGTATTTTGGTGACAGCCCTCCAACTACTTGAAGATTTACACATCTAACTTTGACTTCTTTCACTCCCCCTCTTTTTTTTTCTTCCTTCCAGACAAAGCTGAAAGAAGTCAGCCTGATGTTAAAAATAGTTGTGGGAAGATAAGAAACCACATTTAGCCATAAAAACATCTGCTCCCTTCTTTTCTTTAACATCCCAGTCTCGAGTACAACTTGAAAAAGGTAACAACTGACAGTTACCTTGATTACTTGGTCATATGCTTGAGAAAGGAAAACCCAACTTCAGCAAGAGCTTAAGCCCTCTTGTCAGATCAGACAGGGTACTAAAAATTAAGACTGTAAAATAAAAAGATAATTAGGACTATAAAATGAATATAGAAGACAAAAGGTACAGGAGCATTGTTTCTCTTTGTTTTTGGAACTGGATCCCGGGGCAGAGATAGAAGCAGCAGTGCTAAGTTTCATGGTATTAGCATTAGAAACAGTTTTTTTAACGGAAAAAAGCTATCTCAAAGATAGCACCAATAGCCTGGGACAGTTTCCTTCCATCTGAAGACTGAAGTAGGGACAAAACATCTAAATTTTGGTAAGGGCAATCCTGTGTGGTTAGATAGCTTAGATAAGAAGGAATTTCTCAGAATTTTAAATGGTTTTATTCTTTTTCTTGCCACCTTATTCTCGTTGAACAAAATACACTGAAAGTCAAATGAATTTTACCCCTCTTTCCATGGTTTTGCACTATAAGGCTATCTTCTGTTTCATGTTAATGCTTATCCTGCTTTCATCTCGACACATAGGTCCCTTCCAGAGTCACTGCCATCAAAAGATTCCCTAGCCGAGAATGATGCCAAAATAAACTGCTCGAGGTCCCACCTCCCAAGATTCTTAGGAATCCCAGCAGAGACTGATGAGTTAGATTTGGCACCCATTTTGTATTTTAAATATATTATTTTTCCCCTTTAGGTCATGGATATTTAAACAGATGTTTAGAGATCTGCAAAAATTAAGGGAACGGCAAGGTTAGCTTTGTGGTGTCTCGGTGACTAAAATAAGAAGTCCTTGCTACAGCAAGCAAGCAAGACATCCTCAGGGTCCATCTGTTCTAGGCTGTGATGGCATTCTTTCTGTTGGTAACAGTCTTCATTTAGCAGAGGTGTTAAGACCCTTATGTCCTGAATTCTTACCTGTATCATTCCTGTATAACAACACTTTGTACCCTTGTATTGCTTGTGATGCTAAATCAGACCTGAGAGGCTGAATGGGCATCTATGGAAGTCTCACTTGTAATGGCTATGCCATCACCTCTGCACTTCTGCTGGAAGCAAAGCTCTTCTCCTAAGCAGAGGCGTGACTCTTACTGCTGTGGCTGCCAGGGAAGGAAAGCCTTTTAATTTGTGTTACACCTGAATGACTGTTATCCCTGCAGGGAAAGAAACAAGGAAAAAAACTCTCATGGAACAAATGAACGAGTCTGTCGATGAAGGAGCAGCAAGAAAGCATGTCACCTTGTCTTGTTTGGTTTGGCAGAGCTGCAGTGCTCCTAAGAGGTGAAGCTGCTATGACTTGCCTCCCCAGCTCCCAGAACCATGCAGCCTCTGCTGCCAAAAACACTCTTCCATTTCAACCTGCACGGCAGGGAAGTGTCTGCCAAATGACAAAACACAAACCTCCTAGCAAGCAGCTGAGGGTAGGGTGGGGATTCCAGATAGAGACGAATCTATGTCCCTCAGGAGATCTGGAGCAAACCAATCAGTATAAGAAATATTTCACTGCTAATTAAGTCTTGATGCTTTGGCTTCACTTAAAACAGCTTGAGAGTATATCAAGTTTGAGAGCAGGTGCTGACTAGCTTGAAAGCACTGGTCCATCAAATCGGGTAAGGGTTTTATATTCAGAAACTCCCCTAAAAGGGAGACTGTAACTTGCTAAGTGATAGATATACTCAGGCCCTTTCAAGTATAATGCATTACTGACAGAGTTATAATGCTTCTGACTTGCTTTTATTCTCCTAAGCACTTGCAAAATTCCCCTCTGCTCTGAAAGAGCCTCCTCTGTCTCATGTTCTCTCCTATTCATTTGTCTGTATGGAATGAATGTTGAAGGAGGCATAGCCAGGTGCAGCTTGAAAACCCCAAGAGTAGTTGTTTCTGCTCCTCTTGCCTTAGTTTGGATTCCAAACCTGAACAGTGAAGTATGATTTTAAAGATGCCACTTGCCTTCCATTGTCTTCAAAACTTTCAAAGCTTAAGAGCAGAGGAGGTTGGGTGCATAGTACATCTTTTCCTCAGGTGCCAGAATATTTAGAGTCACCACCTTTTATTAGTAGCTCTTAGGTTTTCTTGGCTGATCAAAATGAAGAAAAGCCCAGGAAACGTGCAAGTGAAAAATAATGAGCTGCGTATACAGTGGGGAATGGAGACAGAGAGGTCATTAAAAATTTGGGTTATGTTTCCCTGTATCTGAAAAACTTTTTTTAATGATCTCTGTGCTACAGAAAACAACAAAGCAGGTTAGAATAACTAAAAAGCCTGTACCATGGCTCCCTACTGATGTTGCTGCCTGAGGACAGAATGCAGAATGGCACATACTTAGAGCAGCTTGCAATGTGATCAGCTCCAGTTGCTCCTAGTTATAAACTGCCTTAAAATCATGGGTGAATGATTGTGGTGAGTTGTTTTTGTTTGTTTGTATTTTATTTTTAGTAATGTACTCTTTGAAGTTTGTCTCTAACACTCTCTTAAAAAAAAAAATCAAAACTTTCCATTGTCATAGCAGTGCATTGATGGTACCTAAAGGATTTGGTTGTTATGATTGATGAAGAACTGGATAGGTGTCAGCAATGCACACTTGCAGCCCAGAAAGCCAATGGCATCCTGGGCTGCATTAAAAACAGCTTGGCTGTCAAATGGATAGGTGATTCTGTTGTTCTACTCTGATCAGATGAGACCTCACTTGGAGTATCGGAGTATCATAGAATCATAGAATGGTAAGGTTGTAAGGGACCTCAAGGATCATCTAGTTCCAACCCCCTGCCATAGGCAGGGACACTTCCCACTAGGACAGGTTACTCAAGGCCTCATCCAATCTGGCCTTGAACACATCCAGGGAGGGAGCATCCACGACCTCCCTGGGCAACCTGTTCCAGTGCCTCACCACCCTCACTGTAAACAACTTCCTCCTAACATCCAGTCTAAATCTCCCCTCCGCCAGTTTAAATCCATTGCCCCTTGTCCTGTCATTGCAGGACCTTGTAAATAATCCTTCCCCAGCCTTCCTGTAGGCCCCCTTCAGATACTGGAAGGCCACTATCAGGTCCCCTCGAAGCCTGCTCTTCTCCAGGCTGCAGAGCCCCAACTCTCTCAGCCTGTCCTCATAGGAGAGATGCTCCAGCCCTCCGATCATCTTTGTGACCCTTCTCTGGACCCGCTCCAACACTTCCATGTCCTTCCTGTGCTGAGGGCTCCAGAGCTGCACACAGTACTCCAGGTGGGGTCTGACAAGAGTGTCCAGGTCTGGAGTCTCCAACACAAGACAGACATGGACTTGCTGGAGCAAGTCCAGAAGAGAGCCACAAAGATGATCAGTGGGCTGGACCGCACCTCTCCTGTGAAGACAGACTGAGAGTTGGAGCTGTTCATCTTGGAGAAGAGATGGCTCTGGGGAGACTTTATGACTATGTTTCAACATCTGAAGAGGACTTACAGGAAGGCTAGGAAGGGACTGTTTAGAAGGGCTTTTAGTGACAGGACAAGGGGCAGTGGTTTTAAACTGGAGCAGGTAGATTTAGGTTGGACATAAGGAGGAAATTCTTCACAATGAGGATGATGAAATACTGAAACACCTGGAGAGATGTTCATGGGCAGACCCAATGGGGCCCTGAGCAATCTGATCTAGTTAAAGCTGTCCTTGCTTACTAAAGGAGGGTTGGGCAAGATGACCTTTGAGGGTTCCTTCCAATCTGATTCATTCTGTGATTTTTTTTGATTCTGTATCTACCTGAATGAGAGGGATATTTTGAAAGTCAGAACATAATTTGGAAGTACAGTAGTAATTTTTAAACAATTCTTCTTTTGGATTGTCAGTGTTCTGGAAGTGAGTAAGCACTTTTTAAAATTTCTGGTATGCCTTCTAATTTCTGTTGCCCATATGGAGAATCAGAACCTGATAGCTTGCTAGGGATCAATAATGACAGGTGGATTTCCTTCATCAAGGTAAAGATTTTAAAGTGGTGTTTCAACCTTATGGAATTTGATAGATAGCTGACAGTTGGAAATTTCATTGGACAAAGAAAAGCAGCAGCACAGGGATGTTTTCTTCCCCTCTATATTGTCTTGTCATAAGAAATACTTGTGTGGCTTTCTCTGTGTCTCCTATTGCTGTGTAGTAATGGGCACACCCATTTGTGCCTCCAGGAGTAGGGTGCTCTCACATTTTATGAGATTTTTCACAGTACAGGCTCCTGAATGGTTAACATGAGGCTGGTAGGCCAGCTGTTGTCTAAATTAATAGCATTGTACAGGTGTAATTGGAAGCAAATATTTACCCTGCCAGAAATAAACTTAGCCCAGTGTGCCTTGGACCAGGCAGCAGATCCATGTTCTTCAAGCTCCACTAGTAATGTGTCATTCACCAACACTTATGCTGATTTTTACAGTGAGCACTCTTGGTGTCTGTACTCCAATCCTATATAGGTCTTTTCTACCCAAATAAAAAAGTCTAATTAGACAGAAATAGTGAAAGACATTATTTTTCTATCTACTAATCTGTTGGACTGCAAACCACTCATTAGTGAGTTATAACAGCTACACCTGCTGAAAAGAATTTACACATGCTGAGGAGTATCATAAGTGAACGGTCTGTTGCATCTGGATGAGATGTGATTGAAGCATAGTGTGGCAGAAATTACAATATAGGGGTGTGTATCTGGGGCATCCTTACTTACATCAGGCTAAAAAATCACAGAATCAGAGAACTTTAGAGGTTGGAAGGGACCTCCAGGGATCGAGTCCAACCCCCCTACCAAGACAGGATCCCCTAGGGTAGTTTGCGCAGAAATGCATCCAGGCAGGTTTTGAAAGTCTCCAGAGAAGGAGACTCCACAACCTCTCTGGGCAACCTGTTCCTGGGCTCTGTCACCCTCACTGTAAAGAAGTTTCTCCTCGTGTTGAGGAAAAACCTTTTGTGTTCCCATTTATAGCCATTGCTCCTTTTCTTATTGCTGCTGACCACCGAAAAGAGATTGGCTCCCTCCACTTGACACCCACCCCTCAAATATTTGTATATGATCATAGAATCATGAAATCAACCAGGTTGGAAGAGACGTCCAAGATCATGCGGTCCAACCTATCACCCAACCCTTGCCAATCAACTACACCGTGGTGCCATGGTTGAGGTGTGGCCTTACCAGTGCTGAGTACAGGGAAATGATCACCTCACTATCCATGTTAGCCACTGTATTTCTAGTACAAGCCAGGATACCACCTGAGTATACTGTCAACTCTTATTCCGTTGCTGTCATGATAGGTCTAAGCAGGCCAAAACAGGCTTATACATGTCCTGGCTTGCCCAGACATGTTTTTCTGCTCTACCTCCATCTGCTATGGGGAAAAGCAACTGTGGGAAAGGGGACAAAGAACCAGGAGCCACTGAGTCTGAGAACTCTGGCTTGCCCAGACCTGTTTGCGTCCTGTGGTAAACAAGGCACACACATTCAGCTTGTGCATGCCTTGTGCAAGGCCTGTATTCTGCCCTAAAACAGGTAAAGCAAACCTATGGCTTTACCTAATATGAACAATCTCGGCTAACTGTCTTTTTGATTGGCTGTTCAGTGTCCAAAGGCCCATTAGTCTTGGGCTGTATTGATAGAAAGAGATGAACAGGTAACACAACGTGCTCTGCCATTGTATCCGTGCTTGCTGCTTGTTACTGCCTTATTGTATCCTGAACTACTTGGAAACTCCACTGCTTTGAGTTTACCAGGAACAGGCTGTAAATGCCTCCGTGTGATCAGCCTGCACAGCCAGCATGGCATCGTGCTGAGACTGCACACCGCAAGACATCCTTTCTACACCTGAAAGCCTCCTGCCAAGACAGGAAGTCCTAGAGATACACAAATCATCCAGAGAGATCAGGACCAGGTCAGAGTTGTCTACCTCCTTTTCCCAGCACCCTGAAGCCTGGGTAGAATCAGAAGTCTCAGTGGCTGACAAGACAGTAATAGAATTCCCTGAAAGTTTTTTGATACTGTCCAAAGTTCTAGCCAGCCCCATGAGTCAGGAGATAGTTTTGTGAGTAAATACATGAAGACTCTATAATTCACCATTGCCTTCCGCCATAAGCAGAAAGGCGCTTCCCGAGTGGACAAGTGGTGTATTGACTGCAAGAGGTATGTTGACTGGAGGAACCTTCTCCAGTTCAATTAATGTTTTATATTTTGCTAATTATTTCTAGATAAAACATAATTATCTGTATAAAGTTTACATGACTGTATGAAGAACCCATTATTATTAAAATCAGTGGTCAGGGTGGTGAGAGTTCTTAATATTGAATATTACTAAACAATATTAATCTTTGAAAAATCATATTGACAGCCCTATGTCCCCCTCTGAGTTGCAGCTTTCCAACCATACATCCCCAAGTCCGTAGCTTACCATGGAGATGTTGTGATCCAGGTTCAGGACCTGGCACTTGGCTTTATTGAACTTCATACAGTTAGCCCTGGACCATGGGTCTAACCTGTCCAGGATGTCATTGTAAAGTTTCCCTACCCTCTAGCAGATTGACACAGCCACCCAGCTTGGTGTCATCGGCAATCTTACTGAGGATGTAGCTTTCCAGCTAAAATGCATTCATGATGTCAATTCTCTGGCCTGCTGTAGCCCCTTTGTGATCCAGCAGTGAGGATGAAAGCTGCTTAGTATTTGTATCCATGGATTTGGTTTTGGGGTAGAAGGAGTTGAGTGTGAGGCTGCAGCTGTGTGCCTTCACAGTGCCTTTGAGATAGGGCCCGACTATTTGTAGCTTCAGAACACTATTGCCTCCATTCCTGAGGCTCTTTTTGCCAGGTGGAGCTAGCACAGGAGGTCACAGAGCAAGAGAGACTTGGTGCCAGCTTGTAGAAACTTAAAGTGCATTTGAATTAGAAAATCTAAATCTCATATGCAACAATTGAAACATGTTAAGTGATTTGTCAAGCCTGATGAAGGCATTTTCTGAGCATGACCTGCAAGTCCAATGTATTCTTTCAGCACTGGCATCATACAATTAGTAATTTACAGTGCCTTGTACTATTTCTTGCTGGTTGCCAGAGTCACATTTTGGATCTGATTTAAGTTAATGTGGTTGTTCTAATGTGAAAGGGGTGAGGAAAGGGCATGAAGATTGATTTATGTTTTCCTCTTTTCCTCCACTGCCACATTTGTCAGAGCTTGGTTGAAATGGTTGCTTTCTGAAGTGGCTGGTACATGGGACATAGTTTCAGGATGTCTAAAACTGACCTCCTGAGCCCAGACTACAGTCAGATTGAGTGGGTAAGCCAATGCCATGTCAGATATTGGCAGCAGAAAGAAGGCGTAAAGCCTTTATGCTCACACATCCCTTGGTTAAAAGACTCTTCTCACTTGAATTCACTGAATTGTCACTAGGTTCTCCTGCATGAGTCTGAAAATAAATGATGCATCCAAATTAGTGTGAGAGGCCACTGTGTCTTTCCCAGCCAACACTGCCTGAGGCTTTTGATGCTGATCAGGATGTGGATAAATTCCTGTGAAGGTGGAATAGTTGTGACATACCAAGAATTAATTTTTAAACTGTGGTTGTTCTTACTCTACAAAAGTTTCAAAACATTGTTTGAAGGTGGTGTGCCAAAGAAAGCAAGGTAAAATCAGCTCAATCATTTCTCACCTTAATTGCAACCTTTTTCTTGAAAGAGGAGAAAACCCCACATGTTGATGTACTGATACCAGTTTTTGAAGGAGCTGACCAAGCCCAACAGAAATACTAAAGTAGTCAGCACTCCTCTCACCTCTGTCTTCTGGCCTCTCTCTGGAATGGATATCCAGCATATCCAAGATACGGCAAATGTTCAGTTGCTTGCAAGGCCACGGCCCCACATTTGAGCTTGGAACTCCCAGCTGGCAGCAGTAGCAGCCCTGTGCTGTCTGGGTGGTTACAACCATCAGCTTTGAAGTTCTGCCCTTCAGCTATCTCCTGCTGCACGCAGCTTGTGATACATGAGTCTGTGTCCTGCAGCTGTCACCATTTCAGTCAGCAGGCATTTGAAACAACGCTGGCCACCCTGAGGAAAGGGACAAGAGTTGAACAAAGTGTTCATCTTTGATTAAAACGTTGGTATGCCAATGCAGAGTCTGGTTCCTTGCCACTTTCTTCTCTAAAACCAGTGCCATGTCACATCTTTTTAACAGGAAAGAACTGAGGCAGCTGTTAGCTGCCATGGGTTTGAACCAAAAGGGAAAATCATTAATGCTGTCAAATGTTTTGTAAGCAGGACAAGCTGATTTCAGGAAGTTTCACCTCCTCTTTAGACCACTGCCTTGAGTTTGAAACTACACTGCTGCAAATCTTAGGAGAAATCAACAAGGTAATACCGTGGCAGCTAAACTGGAGGAAGGCTTTTAACAGATTTCCTTGCAGTGGGCCAAACTCAGAACTAGCATTAAGTGTAATTCCTACTAAAACCAGTTCTTCAGCTGCTGCTCAAGACAGATTGATACCATTGGTCCAGATCTTCATCTTGCTTTGGACTGTCTGGGTAGTGTTCATTAGGAAAGACTGCATTGTGCAAAACATAAGCATGATGAGAAAAATATGACCCACCTGGCTGCTGTACCCATTTAGTCCTGGGCTGAATTTGCTCATGTATTTCTCTTTTGTCTTTCTGGCACATCAAATATGCCTGCCTTGTTTTGAGCCACAACAAAAGCATTAACAACAGACTTTGACACCTGTGTTTCCTCCAGCTGTGAGTCTCTTCTCTTCTTTTTTTTTTTAATTAGTTTTATTTTTGTTTTTTCTTCCTTCTGCAAACCACTTTATCTGCTACAGAATTGCAGAGCCAGTTCTCAGAATCACAAATTTTCCTCTGCAACAAATGGTCTCTTACTTTGCTTTATCTGTACAAGTGTGCGTTACTTGAACTTTTTTGACTGTTTCTATGAACTTTATGTGCTGCAGGGTATGCCCCTGACTTACAGAGTGAGTTTGGCACCAGTTGCATAACAAAACAATTTACAATGCAGGCTCACATGTTTAAATTCATGGTTATGTTCTTAAGAATCTGACTTTTTCTCTCTCTTACCAGCTGTCCTCCTGTAGTGACTAGTGCTGATAAAAGCCCTGCTGAGAAAGCAAATGGCAGGAAACAAATTGCTGCTTAAAAAAAAAAAAAAAAAGTGGGGAGGGGAGTGAAGAAGCAAAAAGGAAAAGAGGATCAGAAGAAGTTATTATAAAATGCAAACTGCTGTTAAGTCTGAGTAATCTTTGAGGAGGCTGGAATCATTGCCACTTAAATGGGTGGAAAATGTTGTTGTCATTCACAGCAGAAAAACAGCAAAGGAATTTATGGTATGAAAGTTGTCTGTCTTTTAGTGTGTCTGTATACACCATGTGCTGGGCCACTTGGCAGGCCAGGAGATTATGTAAAAAAAAAAATAAAAAATCTTGGAAAGTCTCCTGTCTTTGTTTAATATATCAAAAATTCTATTCTTTTGCAGCCAGACCAGCAGCTCTGTATTAGAGTTTTTAATACAAAGTAGGGAATAGACACAGAAGAAACGAAAGCTCCTGTTTAATGAACTTTTGAAAGGATTCAAAAGGAATCCAAAAAGATGTGATGGGCAGTAGCATAAGAGCAGCTTCTGACCCACGCTTTACTCTGAAAAGTCTTTAGTATTCACAAGAAAAGTTGAAAGCCCAAATAAAATCACATCCTGTGGGCTTGCCTGCTGTATCGCATCAGGATAAAATGGTACAGGTAGAGAGAATGTCACTGTAAAGCTCCAGAGGTGGTAGCCAAGAAACCAGGAATATTGGGATGTAGCTGAAACCTCTTGGACAGCTTTAAAAAACAACACTGAACCAAATTTAGGTCAGCCTGATCCACCTGCTTCCCCTCAATGGGTATGTGTGAAGAATTCTGCTTGGGTAGGCATGTCTCCCAACCTAGATAATTAATGACATTAACTTATTTTAATGTAATTAAAACAGGAATAATTTTACATCGTAAATTAGCTGTCCCCATTTTTTTTTTTTTAGCTGCTCACATTTAAGTAACTGTAAAGATCAAATAGACTTCTTCATTTCCCTCTTTGCTTGTAGTTGTTTTTCAGTCCACTTCCTGCTCAAGTTCTTATGTGCACTGCATTTTGGTTTTTATTTAAACTGCACTGTATGTTTTCAAAAACATTATTTAAACTGTGTCTAATCCTGCCATTTGTGGTCTGCTGGACTTTCCTGTCTCTTTCATAATTACTTAGACCCTTTAGCATGCATTGGTAACTTCAAATATGCAGGAGGATTCCCTCTTACGGTGAGGAGTTTTTCATTTGAGAGAAGTCTGATGCATAGTACACAACTTTATAGGTCCGAAAGCAAACTTATGAATGGGTAGAAGGTGAATAAATTTGGAGAACTGCTACATCATTGTTATGGGAATTGGCAGAGAGTTCATCCTAGCAAATAAAAAACAGTGATCCTGGTTAAAACAATTTCTCAGTCTGCTCTCAATTATTGCATTAATTATTTTTGACCAAAAAGAGGCCAAGGTTTGCCAGTTTACCTAGCTTACCCTGACGTATTTGGGCATAGGTAACAAAAAACTCATTCCTAACCTGGGTGCACCTTCTATTGCCTTTATATTCCTTTGCTATATAAAGTGCTGAATACATACCAACCTCAAAAATATATTCTTAGAGGCCATGTGGTCTGTATGACCATGACAAGAATCACAGAAAACATCTGCTTGGAAAAGGCCTCAAAGATTATCCAGTTCAACTTTTGACCCAGTTTAGGGTCAGTCCTAAACCATGTCCCTAAGCCCCAAGTCCATGTGATGCTTAAAGAGCTCCAGGCATGGCAACTTCATCAGTGCCTTGGGCAGCCTGTTTCAATGTTTGATAATCCTCTATGTGAAGAAATTTTTTCTAGCATCCAGCTGGACCGTCTCCTGGTGCAGCTTGAAATCATTTCCTCTAGTCCTGTCACTTGACACCAAGGAGAAGAGGTTGGCCCCCTCCTGGCTCCAACCTCCCTTCAACTACTTGGAAAGAGCTGAGGTCTTCCCTCAGTCTCCTCTTCTCTAAAGAGACATGTGGACATGGCACCCTGGGATGTGGTTTAATGGCCATGGTGGTCTTAGGTTGACAGTTGGTCTCAATGTGTCTTAGATGTCTTTTCCAACCAAACCAATTCTGTGACTCTGTGATTCACAAACCTTACTAGGAGAGGCTGAGGGAGCTGGGGTTGTTCAGCCTGGAGAAGAGGATGCTCAGGGGAGACCTTATTACTCTCTGCAACTACCTGAAGGGAGATTGTAGCCAAGAAGGGGTTGGTCTCTTTTCTCAGGCACCCAGTGACAGAACAAGAGGACACAGTCTGAAACTGCACCAGGGCAGGCTTAGGCTGGATGTTAGGAAGAAGTTCTTCACAGCAAGGGTGAGTGGCATTGGAATGGACTGCCTGTGGAGGTGGTCGAGTCAACATCTCTGGAGGTGTTTAAAAGGAGGCTGGATGAGGCACTTAGTGCCATGGTTTAGTTGATTAGAAAGTGTTAGGCGATAAGTTGGACTTTATTATCTCAAAGGTCTTTTCCAAACTGGTTGCTTCAGTGATTCTTTATTAGATGGTTCTTCCCACAACTAGCTCTAAGAATTAGCTGCTCATTGAAAGCAACCGAGGGAATGTTATTTGCATAATAGGTGCATTAACTAAGCTTGTACTTTCTTTTCTGAAAGTATTAGTTCAGTTATTTTCACAAACATTGTAACATGTTTGTCCAGTTACACTCCCTCTCAGAGAGCCTATACAATTTCAAGTGCCTGTGATACCATTGCATATACTTGTAAATTCTATTCATAAGCAGCTCATTTCTTCTTTATTTCAGTCTGAAAAATGCTACTGTCTTCATTTAGAGTCTCATGTAACATGACCAGGAAAATACTTAGAGTTCTGTTTGTTGATGTTTTGGTTTTGTGGTTTTTTTTTTTTTTTTTTTTTTTTTTTTGTTTTTTTTTTTTTTTTTTTTTTAACCACTTGAATTAAAATGTTATTTTCTTTCCTTAGACTTCTGCACCAGGATAATAAAAATACACACAAAAAGTCTTGCTGCATTTTAGGGAATGAAAGTGATTTTTACAGAAGTGTAGGAGTGCTTTTTTTTTTTTTCTTATTTGAATTTTGCAGGAGTTTTCTATATATCTGTGAAATATTATGTTACCAAAAAATGGGATTTTCTGCTTGAACTGTTTTCTGTCAGAGCTAGTTCAGCTAGACTGGGCAATGGAACTGTGTATTGTAAATGACTCTTTTTGCATATGTTTCTCTCTGATTTCTCAGCTGGTCCTGCTCATCTCTAATGGGCAACGATATTGAGAGCTGTGCACTTGCCTCTGGGTCTGTCATGAGGTTTGGCTGGAGCTGGACCTTCTGAGAATTGGTACAGCACTCTTTCACACGCTACAAAAATAATTTCTTGTGCTAATCCCTCATGGCATTTACATATTACACAAGACCCTTTTTATAGAAGGAAAACCCAACATTTTCCCATGACCATAGTTAATGTACTGTAAATCTGTGAACTGTTGGATCTGCGAGCCCCATCTCAGGATACTTTGTCCTACAGAAAGACTTGATATAGAGCAGTGTGCTCTGTGTCAGAGAAGAAAGCTCTGGTGTGGTTAAAACAGTTCTAGGCTCAAAAGGTCTAAGTTAAAACTTACACGTGTTTGACTGCTTTTGTGGCTGATTGCTAGGGTGCAACACAAACACAAGGTCCTCTTCTGATAGATGCAAAATCCAACAGTTAGGAACACCTTTTCTGGTTTGATATAAGGGTCCGCTGGGCCCTCTGTCCAGGTAGCTATGTGTAGTTGCACAGGGAATACAAAAAATAAGGAAGGAAATAAGGCTAAAATAAGGAATGTCTGGATGAGGCCTTGAGTAACCTGCATTAGTGGGAGGTGTCCCTGCCTATGGCAGGGGGTTGGAACTAGATGATCCTTGAGGTCCCTTCCAACCTTACCATTCTATGATTCTATGAAGTATACTTGCTTCAAGTACTCTCCCAGCACTTTATAAACGTCTGATGTGTGGTTTTTGTTTTTCAATTTTCTTTTTAATAACCTAAGTGTCTCTCTTTTCAAGATTCATGTACATGTTCCCTGCTAGCCCATGTAAACTTTTTCTATCCACACTATCCTGTAGCAAACAGAACTGCTGCTTTTTATTTTTCACGAGCCTTGCTGTTTCAAGTTATCTGTAGTGTCCCTTAGCTCTTGTGGTGGAAAATACAGTGTACAGCCAGTTTTCATCCATCTTTTCAAAGATGCTCTTTAATTTGCTGACCTCTGTCACATATCACCTGCCCCGACTGTCTCTTCTTCAGACTGACAAGTCTCAGCCTTCTCAGCTGTCCCTCCTACTGATTACAGTGGTGGCTCTAATGCTTTTCCACTATTTTGACTGAAGGTTTTGCAGCAAATATGTGTCTTGGTGTGTATACATGGAGAAATAGATAAAATACACTTTTCCATCTATTTTATATAAAAGAATACAGTGAGTATTTAAGAGATCAATACTGTGCACAACAAGAATGCTATTAGATAATTATTCTGAAGCTAGCATTAATGTGATGAGACTAATTGCTATTAATTGGAAAACGGGAAAAGTAACCACGACCTTTTACAGGACTGTGTAACTTTCTTCTGTGGGCCACCTTTTTTTGCTTGAATGGCTGCCTGCCTGTTTCTGTGGAACCTGGAGCTCTAGCAAAATGCCTTCTGAGGGCAACTGCACAACCAAACAAATGCTCCAGATCTCTGTAACACGTGTACTGAAATTCCTTTTCAGCATAGATGGTCTGCTTTGTTCAGTCTTGGTGAGGAAGAGGAAGACTGAATCTCACTGCTGCACACAAACTTCACTCCACAAGTGAAATCATAGGTCAGGTTGGGGTGTAAGTACTTTCTGACTTTCTCCTGCACACTACTTGTGCCCTTAGCCTGAATGCATCACACCCATCTCTGTGGCCCTGGGAACAGCTGGAAAAATGCCTTCTGTGCAAGACACAGTGAACTTGGGAAGCTGGACTTGGACTAGTACCTGCATGTTTCTGAGACAAAGACAAGTAAAACTGTCAAATACAGATGCTCTGAAGATCCAATTTCTTTCCGACTGATCCCAAGTTAGAAACCCTGGTTCCTCACTTGGCCTCGTTCTTGTTGCCCTTACCTGAGCTGTTAAACTTATTGCTTTTGCAATGAAGGGATAGCAGATGGCACAGGACATGGCACAAAATGTAAGCAAACCACAGGTGGTGCATGTATAATGGCATAATGGTGTTCTTTGCTAGGAAGTATGAAAAGTCCTAATGTTCTATTTGCTTTATTTCTCTGTTTTATTTATTCGCAGTTCAGAGTGCTGAACTGATGTTTAGAAAAGGCAGTCCAAAATATTTGCAACCCAAAAGAAAATGCCAGGGTAAGCAGTAGGATAGAGCATAACCCACTGCAAACTGATGGAGCAAAGGAATGCCTGTTCTTTTAAAAATTATTTCATTGTAAAATAGTTTTTCTTAGATCTTTCCTGAATTGGGGGTTGGGCTAGGTGATCTGCAGAGGTCCCTTCCAACCCATACCATTCTTTGATTCTGTGAATTAATGTAATTTAAGAGAAGTATTTTTGTGGGTAGAATTTGGCTAGCAAGAGATTGCACGTGTGGAAGGGAACATTAGAAGGACAAAAAGCATAATTGATTAAGCAAGTAGCAGTGGGGCTAATGTAGACTAATAAAAAGAGAAAAGCTCCAGTAAGGATTTCAGTAAATCTGTGGCCAGCCGCTAATAGAGAAAGTCTTGTCACAGCTTGAGAAAAATCTTCTGAATCTCCATGGCTTGGCTACTTACACCATTGCTCCTATGGGCTGAAACTGTTTTTTTTGTGCTTGTTTCCCCATCTTATATTCAGAAACATTCAGGGGAGTTCGAAAGATGGAGCTCAGCTGCTTGTTTCAGGACTGGGGCACAGTGAGGAGCAGGGGTGGTTGTGTGGAATCTGGTTTTGCCTGCCATCCAGGTGTATTGCAGCCATTCCTGCTGTGCTTATCTCTGAAGCTGTTTTTTCTCTGAGACTCCAAAAGGCAGCCTCTCTCTGTTGCTTGAGTCTTGCTTATTTACAAACAAAAAGTGAGATTCTGCTGTCCTAAAACAGGGTGGAAATAAAAAGAGTTGCAGTGTGTCCTTTAACTGCATCTCTTCTAGGTCTTCTATTTTCTTTTTCTTTTTTTTTTTTTTCTTTCAGTACCAAATTACCAATATTTTAGCTGCTGATTCAGGAGTGCAGCCATGCTGAAGTCCTGACATCCTTTACATCTGCATAGACAAAATCAATCATAGACTCACCAAGGCTGGAAAGATTGTCAAGTCCCACTGTTGGCCCAGCACTTCGGGTTTGGCACTAAACTATGTTCCTAAGCACAGTATCTATGTCATTTTGGTACACTTCCAGGGATGGTGACTTTACCACTGCCCGGGGCAACCTGGTCCAACACTTAGCCACTCTATCAGGGAATAGTTTTTCTTAATATCCATCCTAAACATCCCCTAGTACAATTTGAGATCACTTCTTCTCATCCCATTGCTTAGCAGAGCCTGTTTCCTCCCCAGGATGATAGATACCTAAATTACTAGGTGCTTAAGGATTTTGGTAAGAGGGCACCAGATGAGCATAAAAGCTAGTGAGATGATCTTTTCTTTTTGCTTAAGCACTCATTTTCAACCTTTATTGCTACTCCTTCGCCAAGATTTGTGTGCTTATAGGCTGCCTAAACCTGATGAGGCAGCTGGTGGAGATGAGGCCCTCTCAGATCAGATGAATGCTTCTCATCTACGCCATTGAGAGTTTCACTCGAACCAGCTTTACTCTCTATCAAAGAACCAGTTTTGCTTGAGATCTCAACAAAGAACATGAATGGATGGAATTGATAGTTTTAAAGGTCTCCTCCAACCAAAACAGTTCTATGATTCTATGATTCATAGTGTCCACTTCCGCAACTCTGATGCAGAGGATGTAGATTTCCAGTAAGTGATCACTACACCTGGAGGGCTAATTAATGATGTTTCTGTTTGCTGTTGTCCTCAGTTGCTACTGAACTGCTTGTGGTTCATCTAGACACCAATGCTCAGAGTTGCTGTGTTAAGGAACACTGCTGTGAAAGCCTGTGTTATTCTGCTCCCTGTTCATGGCAATCTTCTTAAGGGCCTTGAGAAGAAAAGCATTGAGACAGTGAGGTGATGACTTTTACTGATCCTTCTGAGCTGGTTTTGCTCAAACACAATCTTAAGGCCACTGCTAGGAGTCTCTTTCAAAACCCAGAGATCTCTCTTAGAAGCAAAGATTCGGAACTGGAGATCTGTCTTCTAGCAAAATATATATACTCTAGCAATTATACCTTTCCCTCAAAATCTTATCCTTAGAGGATAAATGCTTTCAGCTAAGGAATGCAGTATTTCACAATACTCAGCTGAGTGTGTGTAAATATACATGCCCATGTATATATTTTTTTTTAATCTCTTCCTGCTTCAGTTTAACAATAACCCAGCATACGACTCCCTTGGTTGGCAGACTGCTTACAAGAAGTCTGCCATTTCTGTTGCTGACATATCTCTTGCCATGTACTCCTCCAGACTGTGTATCATATTTAATTAAATTTTGAAACTTTGGTATGAAGTTTAGGGGAGGGAAAAAAAGAGATAATGGGGAGCAAAAGGAATTCTTTTAAAGTCAGCTTCATTAACTATGAGGCTATTAGAGTGAGGGTCACTTTGCCCAGACTGAAATAACTGGATCTCCCTAATTACATTTTATTTGAATTATTTCTTTTTCAAACATGTTATGCTTGTTAGTGATTTAATATGACTGGAAGCACAAATTAATTATACCTGGCAGCTAATTGTAGGAAATTTATGGTGATCAATGTTTGTAGTGTTTTGGGGTGGTGGGTTGGTGTTTTTTTGTTGTGGTGGTTTTTTCTTTTTCTTTTTTTTTGCTGTCTACCTTTAGTTTACATGCTTAGATCAGTTCCCTCCCAATCACGAATAAATATTTGCTGCTTATATATTCCCATGCAAATTGGATTAATTTTAGCATATTTATGGAAGAAGGACATCACTACCTACCCTCAATAATAAGCTAGCTGAACAAGCAAAGGTTGAGTTTTTTTTTTTCCCCTGCTTAAGTAGTGAATGAGCTAGACTGACAGAAAATTCAGCACAAGTTTGCTTATCCCAAATGGTTTGAGGGCATCCAGAGTATTTGGAGGGATGGAGGTAAATGCAATCAAAGAGTTGGCCAGGAAAGAGTCTCCTCCCGGGGCCCTAACCTTGAAGAATTTCAGTTCAGCACTGCTCAGCTAAATGGGATGATAATTGGATAAACTGGGCAGTAAAGGTTTGGACAGAACTCAGCACATGCCTATATGTTTTTATATTTATGGCATGTCAAACACACTTCATGTCCTCTCTAACATTACTCATCTCTGATGTGTGAGTCTGGGGATACGGGCAACAGATCCTGTGTAATGCTGACTCTTCTTGTAGGCAAAGTGGTAGCTTCTTCACAGTGCTGCATCCTGATGGTGCTTTCTGAGTTGTATCCTTACCAGGAGACTGCTTCTCTTTTCTCAGTTCTCCTAACAATAGGGGTGGGTCATCCCTTACTGGAAACTGAGTAGTTGAGAAATCCTCCTCTCTGACTGCATTTGTCAGCTGAACTGAATTGTGGAACAATCCTTGAAGTGGAAAGCCCTTTTAGTCAGATGTGACTTTCAGCCTTTTTTTGGGGGCAGATTAATAGGTTGTAGGAATGTTGTTCTTTGGAGACAGCAACTCATTGAGGGCTTGCACATTGTTCTTGTGCCATCACGCAGTATCAGGAACAAGCTGCAGACAAAGCACAGGGCTCAGGCAATGCTGGAGCCTGAGAGCTAGCAGCTCTGTGCCGTGGAGACTCTTATTAATTGCACAGCAGGCTGCTAGGCTGGGAAAGGCATCATCATGGAACAACATTTGGGGGCTTGGCACTTAAATGAGGTTGTATGCATAGAAATCTTTGGGTTCCCAAGTTTGGCCATCAGGGTTTGCAAATCTCAACCAGGATACTGAAAAAAAAATTGAGAACAATAGGATAATTTAGTATCATGTCCCAGACTTACCTTTTCAATGGTCAAGGCAGCTGGATACAAATTGTGTTTACTTGCTTCCTGATGGCTGGGAGGATACAAGACTTCTGGGCCAACGGAAGAACCAATCTCTGTTTTTGCTTTTGAATCCCTTATATTTGGTTTTCAATACCTTAACAAAAGTTCAGCTCTCCTCTTCCCTCTATGGTAAGTGTTGCTGGAGATCCTAAACATAGGAAAATAAAGTCTGAAGATGCTGTAAATGATAGTCAGATCATAACTTGCAGTCTCTCCAAGTCCCAGGATAGCAAATCTGACATCTCTGTGTGAGTACATGAACATGGACATGATCTGTGCCCATGCAGCTTCTGCAATGTGCCCATAATCACTGTGCAACTATTCCAGGAGACTCCCGTGTCTCCTGTGGTGTCTGTGCCTCTGAACTCCTGGAATCCATCAGATGTTTGTGTGATTTGGAGTCAATTTTGCCATGGTTGGTGGCCATTTGTCTGAGTTTTTTTTCAGATGTTCCAGCTGCAAATTGTCTGGAGATCTGGTGGAATACTGCCCAAAGCAGTTGAGTTGGCAGGCTTGAAATGTCTTCTACAAGTCTAATTAATGTAGTGTGCATGTAAAATGTCTTCTTGTGCAAAGAGGACCAGAAAAGAAAACTACCAGCTATTAATAAAAGGCAATGAAATTAGAACTTCTCTTCTTTTTGTGTCCTACAGATTTTGATTTTTACATTTCTTTCATCAATGCTATTATTCTACCAACATGCAAGATTAAATATGGAGCAAGTGTGTGTACTTGTATTCATATGATACCTCCTGTCATACTCTTAATGGCTTTGTGTATGTTTCACATGCAGCTGCTGCTTCAACACCATAGCTTTCCTTATCCTTTAGGGGAGATTTAAACTTTGTCTTGTAAAACCATGGACCCACTTATTTTTATTAGGTTGAGCATATGAAGAATCTGTCACTCCCAAACCAGAGACAAGTCAATGGACATTTTTTTTTCCCCCCCTAAGGCTGTTTTTCCTAGGAGCAGCATTTAGGCGAGACGCTAAGAGTGTGGCACCATATGCATGTGCTGTTTACAATGGATGACTTGGAGCTGCCCCTCTGTACTTTTAGTGATCTGGCTAGTGAAGTTCTGCAACTTTGCATTTTGAACCCTATGGCAACTCGAGCAGTTAAGCTGTCTGCTTTCTTTTTGCTCTGCACTGTTTAAGACAGTGGTGACTTGAAGGGGCACAGGAGATCTTCACTGGTTATCTTTGCAGGTGACACAGAACTAAAAAAACTAAATATTATCAAGAGACCAGTGATACAGACCTTTCTGCATGAACTGCTAAGGTAAGGGAGATTTAGGTGTTTGAATATTTATACAGTTAGGATAGGATGGAACATGAGGAAGAATCATATCCTCTGTGCTTTTGCTTTCATAATTTATAAACAAACAAATGCTTTTCCTAGTATGCTGGCCTTGAAGATTCAGTCTGGATCAGAAACTCAATCAGTGTTTTCTCTTTTGGCCCTACCTTATTCTCCTGTCGCTTTTTTTGTGTGAATGGGGGAGGAAAATTTTGGGTTTGTTTTTTTTCAATCTTTTAAAGTAATTAAACACTCTTTTAAGTACAACCTGTTGTCACATAGAAAGAAACATTTGTACTCTCCCATACATTGAGCTGACTTTAGATTCTGTGATTCCTGGCTTAAATTGCCCCAAACTCCCTGATGAACACAAGTGACATTAGATGGAGGCATCCCTGGTTGCTGCAACTGGCAGTTACCACTATTTTTTCCTGATGAACTGTTGCTATTGACAGCCTGCTTTCACCATCCAATTTCTTGGACTGTATTATTTTCCAGCACTGAAAGGGGGGTGTGCATTGGGAGACTCTTTGGCCTTGGAGGTCTGTGTGGTGAGCATCTGCATTGGGAACCTTGCTGTCACCTTGGGAGCTACTCTTTAGATCACTTATGTGACATTAAAAGTTCAAAAGTTATTGCAGTTGTGCTAGAGTGAAGCAAGTGTGATGCTTTGGGAGTTATCTGCCCACCCCAGACTATGAAAACCACCCAGACTAGACTCAGCTGGCTGGAAGGACTGAAGCTCTATTTACAGCTTAGCACAATATACAAGCAGATATATATGCAATAGATGTAAATATTTACAGAAAGATACAGAAATACACAAGTTAAAGGTAATATAGAAACACAATACCCCTCCCAGAAATCAGAGTCCCCAGGAGGGGCTCCCAACCACCCTTCCACCTTATTTCCACCCCTCTACCTTACCCCAGGGTCTGCCTTACTTGCAAGGTGAGTTTGGAGGATCAGCAAGGGGAGTTAGAAGCAGAATGATCAATTGGGTTACACAGCAGAAGGCCAGAAGACACAGCAGCTCCCAGAGAGGAGAGAGACTCTCTGTCTTATCTATGTTTGTGCCCTTGTTTTTATACATCTCAGCAAGCCTATGAGTGAAGTAGATATCACCATTGTTTGCTTTTCACAGCCTAGAATATTTTTTTTTAATTATGAATATTCCAATTAGCCTCAAATCAACACACCAAGGGACTTTGAGGAGTTGAAAGATGACATCAAATGTCACAACATTCACATGTGACCTCATTCACATTTATAAATATGTAAAGGGTGAGTGTCAAGAGGATGGAGCCAGGCTTTGCTTGATGATGCCCAACAACAGGACGAGGGGTGGTAGGTGGAAGTTGAGGCACAGGAAGTTTCATGAAGAACTTTTTCACAGTGAGGGTGACAGAACACTGGAATGGGCTGCTCAGGAGGGTTGTGGAGTCTCTCTCTCTGGAGATATTCAAGAGTTGTCTGGAGTGATCCAGTGTGATCTGGTATAGATGATCCTACTCTGGCATGAGGGTTGCACTGGATGACCTTTCGAGGTCCCTTCCAGTCCATAACATTCTCTGATTCTGTGAAAATGATGCAGATTGTCCATGTGGTTTGCTTTCCCCATAGTAATTAGCTGAATTGAAAAGGCTAGGGTTTTAGTTTAAGAAAAGAAAAGAAAAGAAAAAGGTTACTCAGATTTTCTCAGACTGAAAATGGTTTTGTCTGTCTGTGGATGATTGTGTTGTATGGGGGTGTTCTTGCTCCCCCAATTTTGACAGGCCAGTGAGCATGTTTGGCTCTTCAGTGATGGTGTTTGGTGTTGCTGGACGTGTGTTAGTTGTTACCATAAATGAGGGAATGTCCTAAATTGCCTAGGTTGGATAAGGCTTTGAGCAACCTGTTCTAGTGGGAGGTGTCCCTGCCTGTGGCGGGGGATTGGAACTCGATGATCTTTGAGGTCCCTTTCAATCTAAACCATTCTATGACTCCATGAAATCCTCCAAAAAGGGAGAGGGGATAACTTGTCTCTGACTTCAGCTCCGTGTTTTTGTGAAAATGAATGTGTACTTTCCCATTGATATGCCTGCCCATCAGATATGATCCACCAGGTCTGGACTTGATCCATTGTTCTATCACCAATATAATGCACACCTCAGATGAAAGCTGAAAATATCTCTGCCAGATACAGTGCATATTTTAGTGCTCTACCAGCTACCAAGGGACCATACTACGGAGTACTCAGGTCAGGAGTTGTAGGGAGTTACCACAATTTTTTTCAGAGCCAAAAGTCACTCCTTGTAATTTTTCATGATAATAAGACTGGCTTTGCCTTCCTGAGAATAAAAGGAAGTAATCTTGCACCAGTAAATGAGCTTTTAAACAGGTAGAGTACAACACATTGTTGGCACCTGAATGCACAGCAAGGACTTGAAATTAAAATTTTAATACATGATGTTGAACCAACATAAATGAAGAGGAAAACAAAAGCAGTCAAAAGTAAAATGACTATGAAATGGCCAATACTTAAGGCTAGACTTACATAATGTTTTAAATAATGAATTATAATATGTGCTTAAGGTATGACTGTTTCTTTTTTTGCTCAGCTTGTGGACTAGACTTTGAGTATGCAACAAGGGCAGAACCCTTTTCAGAAGCTGCCTTCTTAACACAATGTTCTTAAAACAAAACTGTCCAATGCAATTGCTTTTTAACTGCTAGATAAAACCATGCATTATTAACAAATGACCATACATAATATAATAAAGCACTCTGGAAGGGAACAATGGTTTTGCTGCCTGATATGTATGTGTTGTTTGAACTTTACCACTTTAACTGTAAAATATAAGAGGCTAGGTGTGGTCTTTGCAGGACATCAGCAACCAGTCAAGACCTCCTTCTGCAAGTACCTAAAAGGTGGTTCTAGTGAGGTGGGCCTGGGTCTCTTCTTCCTAGTATCGAGTGATTGAATGAGTGAAAATGGCCTCAAGATACACCAGAGGAGATTTAGTTTGGATATTAGGAGTAATATCTTTACTGAAAGCACTGGAAGGCACAGGGAAGGTGGTGGAGTCACCATCCCAGTATGTTTAAACCTTGTAAATGTGGTGCTTTGGGACATAGTTTAATACCTGTGGTGGTGTTGGGTTGACAGTTGGACTCGCTCTTAGGGATCTTTTCCAACCAAAACAATTCTACAGTTCGATGATTCTAAGCCCAAAGCACAATTCTACCAGCACAGACTCGGTGCTGGGAAGTTCAGGGTGTTTTGCAGCAAGCAGGTGGGCCAGAAAGGCAAGGGATACACTGCAGGGCAGATTGCACAGCTGTGAGAAGTGGAATTCCCCTCGAAACTATCAGCGTGTCTTTGAAAATACATTCAGCAATGAAAGAAAAGATATTTCAGATGCAGAGTTAAAAAAATGGAATTTGATTAGCTTCAATTTAACTCTTTTCATATTTGTTTTGTCTTCATCTGTCATTTCTTCTTTCACATCTCCTTTTCCTTGAGAGATGATTTTCAAGAAAGAGTACAAAGGATGTTTTAATTTTTCAAAGGTGGCACTGGACTCTTCAGTGCATCCTGCTTCCCTGTAGACATGGAGCATGCTGGAAGTGCATCCGGAACATTAGCTTCTGGAAATACCATGTTTTCTCAGTGTCTATTAGGAAATGCGTTCTTTGAGTATTTTTCTCCTTAGAATGCTTGAAATAGATTTCTGCAACTATTTTTTTTATTGTATGTTTTTGTGGATGGTGACAAAACCATCCCTGGAGGTGTTTAAGTATGCAGAAATATAGTGCTGAGGGACATGGTTTGGTACCATATTTGGTAGTCTTAGGTAGTGGTTGGACTCAACGGTCTTTCCTAACTGCAACAGTTCTATGACTCTGAGAACAGTCCCTAAATTAGGAAGAATGTCTGCAAGATACTTAATGCTCCTGTGCTCTGAAATGACTTGTAGGTTTGCAGCACCTAGTAGGATTTGTCACTATGTAAATGCTGAATAGTATTCTTATGTATTAACTAACTGGTTGCAAAATTGAAGATCCTGAGATTGTAATGACAAGATTGTAATGACAGATTTCTTCCTGTATATTCTTGAACTTACCATTATCAGCAGTTGAAATGTTGAGCAGAGGCTGTTTTCAATGTCTTGAAAGTGACATAGCTTTCTGTCCTTAAAAACTACAGTGGGTGGTAACCAATCATAAAATGGTTGGAAGGGACCTCAAGGATCATCTAGTTCCAATCCCCTGCCATAGGCAGGGACACCTCCCACTAGGACAGCTCACTCAAGGCCTCGTCCAACCTGACCTTAAACATCTCCAGGGAGGGAGCACCCACAGCCTCCCTGGGCAACCTGTTTCAGTGCCTCACCACCCTCACTGCAAAGAACTTCCTCCTAACATCTAGTTTAAATCTCCCCTCTGCCAGTCTAAACCCATTGCCCCTTGTCCTGTCATTGCAAGACCTTGTAAATAATCCCTCCCCAGCCTTCCTGTAGGCCCCTTTCAGATACTGGAAGGCTACTGTAAGGTGTCCTGGAAGACTTCTCTTCTCCAGGCTGCAGAGTCCCAACTCTCTCAGCCTGTCCTCATAGGAGAGCTGCTCCAGCCCTCTGATCATCTTCGTGCCCTCCTCTGGA
>VWZE01011534.1:125066-151126 GCA_013396675.1 Eubucco bourcierii
ATGTTGAGCTTTTCATCAACCCAGACTCCAAGGTCCTTTTCCTCAGGGCTGCTCTCCAGCCATTCACCACCCAGCCTGTATTTGTGCTTGGGATTGTGCCTACCCAGGTGCAGGACCTTACACTTGGCCTTGTTGAATTTCATGAGGTTGGCCTGGGCCCACCTCTCCAGCCTGTCCAGGTCCCTCTGGATGGATCCCTGCCCTCTAGCAAGTCGACTGTGCCACACAGCTTGGTGTCATCTGCAAACTTGCTGAGGGTGCACTCCATTCCTCTGTCCATGTCACTGACAAAGATGTTAAACAGCACTGGTCCCAGCACTGACCCCTGAGGGACACCACTTGTCACTGGTCTCCAGGTGGACATTGTGCCCTTGATCACCACTCTCTGTGTGTGACCATCCAGCCAACTCTTTATCCAACAGTGCTCTACCAATCAAGTCCATATTTTTCCAGTTTGGTGACCAGGATGTCATGTGGGACAGAGTCAAATGCCTTACTCGGGTCCAGGTAGATGACATCAGTTGCCTTTCTCTTGTCCACTGTCGCTGTGACTTCTTCATAAAAAGCCAGCAAATTTGTCAGGCAAGATCTGCCCTTGGCGCAGCCATGCTGGTTCCCACCAATCACCTCTGCTTTGTTTTCCATTTGCCTTAGCAGAACTTTCAGGAGGATCTGCTCCATGATCTTGCCAGGCACAGAGGTGAGACTGACTGGTCTGTAGTTTCCAGGGTCATTCTTTTTTCCCTTCTTGAAGATGGGTGTTATGTTTGCCCTTCTGAATGACGGTAAACCATGCAGGAACAAATCAGCTGCCAGGCACTCTCAGGAGTTTTTACAGTTTTTACAGTAGCAGAAGTTTCTCTGCTCTTGCTGATCAATGTGAATAGTTTCATGGCAGTGAAAGTCGGACAAAAAAAACCCACTTCTATTTTGCATCTGATAAAAATTTTATTGCCATATCAAGCTCCAAATAAAACTCCTACACTTTAAGCAATTCCTGAAAAACACAAATTAATTTGGGTTTGAATAATACCCCCAAACTATTAAAGCTGCCAACTGAAAAAGGAACAGATAATTAGGAGATGACAACAGACAGCACAAAGCCAAGAGAGGAAAAACTGGAACACAGCTAGAGAGCAACACTGGCCATCTAATCCATTAACAGCCTCCTATAATTATGTTTTTCTTTTGCATTAAACTGGTATAAGCACAAAAAGACATTACCCAAGTCTTAATCTCCAGCAAAAGAAATCTCCTCCTGCCTAACAGCACGCAGCACACACACAAATGTGACTTCAATTAGCACTGCCGTAAATTTTAATTTAGCACTTGGTAGGAGCATTCGGCAAAGTATGCAAGAAATAGAGGCTGATGTTCTGTTAAAGACATTCCAGATGATTATCCCATTGATCCATTGATCCCTTGGTTTATATTTGTGGGATGCATAGGAAGGGGAGGATTTAGGAATTTAGAGTTCATGAAAAATACCAGAAGATGTTTTCCCCCTGGATCCTTCTGCTTTTTCTGTAACTGTGCTTTTGCCTGTTATCAACGTGTCACTGTCACCTTCAAGATGGTGCCTGGGGACTGAGCTGTGCTGTTTATGGGGAGGCTGAGACATTGTGCCCAGAAGCAGTGCATCTTGCCTCATGCTGCCCAGCCAAGTCCAGCCAAGCCCATTATCCACTGCAAGTGGAAAGCACCTTCAACCAGCCTAGTGTCCTCTTTGTGGTTGCTGCCGTCACTGCCCTCAAGGTTAGCTTTTGGTTTATGGACACTTGACCCTCTAAGCATGATTGGGATGACACCTGCGACACCAAAGCGTTCTCATTTAATTTCAAATGTTAGCTTGTGAACCTGGCAACAACCCAACAAGTTGAGAGTCAGAGTAAATAGCAATGATGTGTGTTTCAGTGCTGCCCTGGGATGTGCTGCTACAATGCAGAGTGAGTTTCACAGTCTCCAGTATCCAGCTCCATCATGGCACACTTTGTGGTTCTTTTTAGCAGGATTATGTACTGTGAGCAGAGAGCAGGTTCAGTTCCACCAGCTGACTGTGATTTGGGTGTAGCACATCAGAACACCAAGAGCATGTTGGCTGTTGTTTAACGTTACTCCCTGGTGGCATCACTTATTTGTGTTTAGACTGCAGATGCCTGCCTTTATACAACACTGTTTAAAATGTCACTATTATTTGTTATAAAAGATTTCTGCAGCATCTGACGGTGCATCCAGTGATTTACGGTACAGCCCTGTGCTATGCCGTTCTAGTGAGGATCTTGAAACAGGGCCCTGTGTTGTAATTTTTTTTTTCTTCTCCTTTTGCTGTTTGTTCTGCTCTTTTAATTACATTCATATCAGCTACTTTGAAGTTAATGAGACTGTTGGGATATGTAAAAGAGAATCCTGTATTGATTTCAGTCCTAGTATCTTATCTTTGCATCTTTCTCTTCCTGCATGTAATGTGTTCAGACTGAGTCACAGTTGCTGACGTGTTGTGATGGTTGCAATAGCTTAGCCCTGCCACAGGGCTTTATCATACAATCCTAAAGTAAGAGGAAATAGATAAACACAAAATGCCTTCTGCCTTCTCGTTTGCTAATTAAACCTGGCATGTAAAGAGTAGAATTCATTAACGCTGCTGAGCTCTAGGTTATAGGAAGTATTCTTTCCTGTTTCTTTGTAAATGACCCTTCTCCCAAGTTCATGTCTCCCTCTTCTACTCAGGAAAAAAAGAAAATAGTACAGAAGATGGCAGGGGATAACTATGAGGTTGGGATATATACCAGCCCACACTAAGATTGAAAGCCAAGTTCGGATTGAGTTTAGGTACAATGCAAGTGAAATAGTAATGATTCTTTTACTCACCTGTGAAGGTTTGGGAGTTCCCCCGCCCCCCCACACTTTGTAAAATGACCCAGACTAGCACTGTGTCGGCTGGAAGTCAAATGATGAAGCTCTATTTACAGCTTTGCACAATGTACAGCAGATATTTACACTATATACACAATATTTACAGAAATATACAAGTAAAAGGTAATACAGCAACACAGCTCCCCTCCCAGAAATCAGAGACCCCAGGAGGGGCTCCCAACCACCCTTCCACCTTCTCCCCACCCCTGTACCTTACCCCAAGATTTGCCTTNGAGTGAAGTAGACATCATGATGTTTTCCTTTCACAGCCTATAGTGTAAGTTTCTCTATTAAAATATTCTAATTAGCCTCAAACCAGCACATCACCATCTAGAACTGTGTTTTGGATATAGTCAGAAGGTGATTGAGGATGATCTGCTAATGTGAAGACTACAAGTCTTCCAGCACCAACTGTTCACATAACTGTTTTAGTACCTTAGAATGTTGTAAGTGCAGCTAAGCCACCAGTTTCATCTGACTTTTTTTTCCCCCCAGCCAAACCTGGTACCTGGTAAATAATCACTATGTGGTTTTGGAGCTGTTTCTGAGTTTGAACTTTCCATGTAAACTCAGGTTCCCCTTTTCCACTGCCAGGTGGAATTCCCTGCAGAAATGTTGCTGAGCAACTTTTACTCTCTTCCAAGTGTTTTATTGTGGAGTTTTTGGTGACCCAGAAATGCTAGGGGCCAAAAGCTTGGAAGACATCTCTTCTGCTGGACAACTTGACCAATCAACTGGAGTCAGTGAAAACTATTCGCAGATGTTAAAATGGAGGCCTTAGGATGCTGCCTTTCAATTTTACAAGGCTATTACCCATCTGCCCTCACTCAAACAGAACACCTTACTACATTTTGCTTTTCTCTCCTTTACAATTGAAACTGTGATTTTTCACTGGTGATACCAAACCATTTAGAACTGTGCAAGAAGCCTGTTCTGGCAGCAAAACATCCTAGTGTTCAGCTTGGTTTCATCATGACACTGCCAAAATTCACCCCCAAATGATAAAAACACGATTCAGACAATGGAATTTCATTCTGTTTTCCACCAGAAGCTTGAGTTTTGATATGAAATAGGACCAGCAGTCCCTTTTGTTAGTGCTGACTCTAAAATTCATAGCCTCATCAGCTCCAGGAAGGATGCTACCACTTAATCATGGCCAAACTTCCTTATTTCATATGGAGATGTTGCACTCACCCACCCTGGGTAGCTGAGTTACTGGACTGAAGCTTGAAGGAAGAAGCTTTTGTCTTGCAGTTGAGCCTGGTAATGGTTGTGGGTTTCCACTGCACTGAGCATAGTGTGGCTGCTGCCTTTGGGGTTAGGGTCTGGGCATCTTGTGGAGAGAAAGGGAAGGATATAACAGACTAAAATGGTAAAAGGAGAAAGCGAGAAGCAAAACCAGACAGTCATGAGAAACAAAAAAGAATGCAATGGGTATGTCACATGATAAATTGCAAAGCCTTGCAACATCTGTTTTTGTGTGTTATTCATTTGAATTGCAGGCTACCTGCAAATTTATCCCTTCCAGAGTATGATTCTAACTGGCATTGCCAGTCTTGCTGTGCTCTCATCAAATCACGTGAAGTAGTTGGATGAGCTGTCCAAAGGTTGGATAAAAGGAAGCTAGCCAAGATCATTCGTTGTCCTTTCATCACCATCCTTTAGTCCCTCTTTGTTCCTTGTGAACCTGGAGACTTCCTCCAGCAAAATAAAGCAGGTTGAAATCTCAGAAAAGACAAAAAGTTGGAAACCAGGATGTAAAAGTCGCTATATTGCAATCTGTCAGTGTTCTCAGGCTGAAAAAAAAAAATAAACACATATACTGCATATAGTGTAATCAGTGTAGACCACACAAGTCCAGTGTGTAAGACTAGAGTGTGAGGGCAGCTCTTTTCCATTCTCTGCTCTTTGACCAATTAGATCTCTTGAGCGGTCACTTCATTGGTTTCTGTCACCCTCACTCCCCTGCAAAATGCTGTTTCCCATCTTCAGGAAGCTGTTTGAGATGTCTGGGTAAAAATCTCTGCAGCAAGTCTTAATTATGCATCGACAGGATAAACCTACTCGCAAAACTTACTTGACTGATAACATGCTTTAATGGACTTGGTAAAATAAGGTTGATGGTTGGACTCAGTGATCTTTTAGGTCTTTCCCAAGTGCTTCTGTGATTCACTGTAATTGCTAAAACTTTGTATTTAAAAAAAAAAAACCCCAAACAGTTCTTCATAGTCCTGTGACAATAAACTATTCATCTATTTATTTTTTTTTCCCCACTTAAAATAAGATTATGCCTGCTACAATTCCATCTGTAGAAAAAGTGTCTTGGCATATCCTTTTAGAAAGAGCTTATCTAACCTACTAATCTTTTCCTAAATTCAAGCCTTCCTTACACCATTTTGCAATAAAAACATATTTTAGCACAGAAGTGCAATTCTCTCAGTACAAAGTGTTGTTTTATTCTGTAAAATTATGTTGTCAAGCAATGACTTAATAAAAGTTCCCCAGATAGACAGAAATGCTGCAATGGCCCAATTTATTTCTATTCCAAAATACGGATTTTATGTATCATTAATCATATTTTTGTTATGGAGTGGCAGGAAGCTGGCCTAAAAGTCTAGAATGAAATGTATTTCATCGTCACGGGAAATCTACTCACCACCTGAACTACTTAGGATTTTGATTCCTATACAATGAATATGAGGCACTTCAGGCAAGAAAAATTATGACATAATTGGCAGAAGTCCCATCTCCAGGTGGAGGAACTTCTAAGACTGACACATTAGCCTCACATAATTTACGTTAAGGGAGAAATAATATAACTGAACCCCTCCTCTGATTACTCCACCCAGAAGCAAGGTTTAAGCAGGCATGTTCTTTGAATTAAACCCAAATTCTTCCCTGAAGTCTTGAGCGAATTCAGAAAGCCACGTTCTGGAAGATACACAAAGGGCAATTGCTGCAGTTAAGCCTAAGCTGTAGGACCCAAGAGCACTTCACAGAGTCATTACAGATTTGCTTCTGCTCCTCCAGCTACATCTCAGATTTACATGCCTCCTGCTCTGCTGATATCTGAGTGCCTACCAGTCTTTATTTATATTTACACCACTTCCATGTAGTAGAGGAGGATTATTTCTCAGATGGAGAATGACAGGATAGAATAATGAAGTAACTGGTTAGGTAGAGGGAACTGAATCTGTATCTCAAGTACTAGATCCTCCTTTCTCCTTCAGGGACCAGCTGCTCTGGCTTATGCAGAACTTGAGCTGTGTCAGACCAGCTGGCCAGTATGTGGTGGTGCAGATCCCTTGTGAGCCAAGCCAGCTGGATGTCTGTAAAATGACATGCTTACTAACACTGGAGGTGGCAAGCAGGAGGGATACTTGAACTAAAAATTGTGAGGATGGTTTAATGGAATGATCTATTCTTATATACCGTCTTTTGGGGACCACTTGAAAGATGTCAGTGCTCGGTTTTCTTCCTATTGCTGATTCTTGGTCACAGAGAATACTGAAGAGGGAGAAGCATGAATATGAAGCCGCTGAAGTCTAGGAAGTTGATAAGTGTTTTTCTAACCTTAGAGCCTCAGTAAGGACTGCACTTGTCTTGAATAAAGACACAGCTGCATTAGAAGTCTGTGTTAAATGTTTTCCATTAGCCCTCTATATGCCCAGACTTGAATGTCAATCTCCTGAGGCTTAGGTAATAGGGCATATTTCTGAGGCAATTGTGAAATAAGGGCTTAGGTAATTTGTTAGCTAATTTAAGAAATTATTAAGTTAATGGTTTCCCTCAATATCCATGCACCTATAAAAAGAAATAACTGTTTCTGTATATGCTGCTGCTTACAGCAGATAATAATATTGGGTGGGAGGCCAGAAGTGGTCTCCCAAAGACTGCTATTTCTCTGCTGCCACAATAGCAGTCTTGCTGCTGAGTACAGTCATTAGAGTTAAAAACAAATTTCCTTGTTACTGCTCATGGACCTCTGAAGTATCAACAGTTTGAATCCATTTATGAACGTCTAAACTAAAGGTGTGACAAGCTTTGTCTGCAAAGTGACAGGAAGCTGGCTTTCTGCCCAACTTACTGTAGCCCAAGCTTTTATGTGGTAAAGGGATTTATGGATTTTTCAGGTGCTAGTATTTTTTTTGTTTGGGTTTTTTTTATTTTGTTTTGGAGGAGTGTAGTGGTGTTGTGGGCTGGTTGGTGGTTTTTTGTTTGTTTGATTTGTTTTTTTATTGTTTTGTTTTGTTTCATATTACTATTATTTCATTTGTGCTCTTACCTGAAGTGTGATGCTTTGGATTGGAGAGTGAGAGAAGTTAGCAAGATGGCTACCACTCTGGTAGCCTTTATACCAGCTGTAATTTTTCTTTTTTTTTTTTTGCAACCTTTTTATCAGGATCATCTCCTTGCTCCTGTATTGTCTCTCTGACGCTGATTGCAATATGAAATTCAGAAGCTTCAGATTCTGAGGGTCTTTCTGCCACGCACTAACATCAATTAGTTCCAGAAGTGGGATAAGGAGTATAGGATGAAGGTAGAGCCAAGGTCTTCTGTGTCTGAGCCTGATGGGAGAAAGGAGGAGGAGAATGTGTACAGCTAGAGAGCCCATCCTCTTACTAATAGGGGTTTTAGCAACTGCTTTGGGAACCACCTGCCATTTAACAGCAAATTCTACTTAACTATCTTGAACTGCCCCCAGAAAACTTCGGCAAACACCTTTACAGAGGTATTTATAGGATAAACAGACAGTAGGGATATTTTTTCCTAACCCTACAATTTAGGAGTTGGCATATACTCTAAAACTTGCAAGATTTGTACTCCCTCCAATGGCCTGTATATTGTAGTAATGATGTTTCCTTTTTAACTCTTGATATTGTGCTTCTTGTCAACCACACAGTTCTCTTGTATCTACTGAAAATGGTGTCTGGTCCTTGGTCTTTCAGAGAATGAAGTTGGAAGACACTGAATTGTCATGTTAATGATGCAGAAGTTTCTACAAATAAGGTTTATCTCACATAAACCAGCGATTGGTCATTGCCAGCCCTGCTTATATCTTCTCTGATCTCCTTTCTACTGATTTCAGTAGTTTTATTTTTCATGACAGACCTCAGAAATAAAAGCTGTGAAATATATGAGCTAACGATCTCTCGAGACACGTCTTGTGAACATTTGGTTTGTGCCATTATGTAGCGTTGCTGTGGGTACAGTACCAGCTATGGGTCCTATTGTCCAATTCTACTGTTACTCTAGTGAATTCTTACTGAAAGGTCATCCTTTCAGTGGGGAAAATGGCTCAAGGCCATTCCAAGGTCATATATATCTAATTCCTGTTCTGGGTAGTGAGTAATGAAGTGTAAGAAGGCTGGGTGATACTCACTGAGATCTTTGTAGTAGTCCTCACCCAGTGTGTTTGATACCAGGACAGGTTGTACTCTAAAGGAGGACATGCCAGCCCTGGTCAGAGAATACATGGTTGTGTAACAGTGGATTGTTCTTTTTATCCTTGGCAGGTCAGCTTTGTGCGATCCCCCAAAGTTACTGTAACTTCTGTATTTGTGTTCTTGCTGTAGGTCAGTTTAAGATGAGTTATAGTCTAAATCCCCTACTTGTTAGCCTCTTTGGACACGTTAAAGTCTGGATGGGATTAGTGCCCAGTACAAATATGACTGCTGCCTACATGAACCTTCACACTGGCTGCTTGAATGGAAGATCTTTGAGCTCATACTATCTACCTTCCTGCAGTGCTTTTTTCCTCTCCTTTTTTTCAGTGCTTTTAACTGTAAAACTGGTAATGCGCAGACTGAAAACTACCAAGAGACCTCTTGTGAGCCTCATTAAGACTTATAAGTTCTTAGAGATTAGTTGAAAGTCTGATCGACACACTCCCACCAAAAAAACAGCAGGAATTTTTATTCACTCACTCTGCAGTCAAGCCTAGGCACCTGGCCTGTTCTTTATTCTTGTGCCTGTCATTTGGCATTTTACTTTGCTTAAAACTGATGAAAAGTAGTTTTACATATGGACGAAAACTCAGAATTCTTATCTACAGTATAAGGTTAAATGTACGGGTAGCAGAAAGAGACTCGGAGTCAAGGAATGCTGGGAATCAGTTCTTATAGAATCATAGAATGGTAAGGTTGGAAGGGACCTCAAGGATCATCTAGTTCCAAGCCCCTGCCATAGGCAGGGACACCTCCCACTAGGACAGGTCACTCAAGACCTCCTCCAACCTGGCCTTGAACACCTCCAGGGAGAGTGCAACGTGTTCCAGTGCCTCACCATCCTCACTGCAAAGAACTTCCTCCTAACATCCAGTCAAAATCTCCCCTCTGCCAGTTTAAACCCATTGCCCCTTGTCCTGTCATTGCAAGACCTTGTAAATAATCCCTCCCCAGCCTTCCTGTAGGCCCCCTTCAGATACTGGAAGGCTACTGTAAGGTGTCCTGGAAGCCTTCTCTTCTCCAGGCTGAAGAGCCCCAACTATCTCNGTCTGGGCTGCATGTGCACACTGCAGGCTCATGTTGAGCTTTTCATCAACCCAGACTCCAAGGTCCTTTTCCTCAGGGCTGCTCTCCAGCCATTCACCACCCAACCTGTGTTTCTACTTGGGATTAAGTCTGCCCAGGTGCAGGACCTTACTCTTGGCCTTGTTGAATTTCATGAGGTTGCCTGGGCCCACCTCTCCAGCCTGTCCAGGTCCCTCTGGATGGATCCCTGCCCTCTAGCAAGTTGACTGTGCCACACAGCTTGGTGTCATCTGCAAACTTGCTGAGGGTGCACTCGATTCCTCTGTCCATGGAAGTTCTTCATGTGAACTTGTTTGGGTTTGGAGGACAGAGCTGCTACCTGTTACTTCCAGAAGGGAGTCACACCTGTTTCATTCAAAGGTCAAAATGAGTCATGTATCAGGCATACCACAGGAGGAAGGAAATCTGCTGGTAGTATTCATGGCACTTTTATAACACGTGATTTCTTCAGGAGCTTTGCACAAACATTAACTCACTAGGCTGATTGCTTTGCCAGGGTCACTTGACCCTTTACTTTCAGAGCTGATGCTGTCACTGAATTGAACTGCCAAACACTCACACTGAAAACACCCCATGGAAATAACATCCAGTGAACCATCAAGTTGTTGGGGGAAGATGTAGATTGTGAGAGATTTAGAGGGTTAGTAGAGCCACTGGAAAACTCTATTCCCTTCCTCTAACAACTGAAAACAAGGCAAAAGGATGACAATTAAAAGTTACTGATACTAATAACCCTCTTCTGTTTTCATGCATTCAGTTTTGTTAGGTCTGTTCAAAGAGCACAGCTGGCAACAGCTGACTACAGTATTGTGCTGGTTTGAGGCTAATTGGAATATATTTTAATGGAGAAAATTATAGACTGTAAAAAAGAGAACAATGGCGATGTCTACTTCATAGGCTTGCTGAGATGTCTAAGAACATAAACATAGATAAGACACACAGAGTCTTGGGCTTTCTAGCTTCTTGCTTTCTCTCTGATGAGTAACCTCACTAACCACTTTCCTTCTAATCCCCCTGGCCAATCCTCCAAACTCACCTTGTGCGTAAGCCAACCCCTGGGGTAAGGTATAGAGGTGGGGAGAAGATGGAAGGGTTGGAAACCCTTTCTGGGGTCTCTGATTTCTGGGAGGGGGATTGTGTTTCTCTATTACCTTTAACTTGTATATTTCTGTATATATTCCTGTATATCGTGTATATATCTGCTTGTATATTGTGCTAAGCTGTAAATATAGCTTCAGTCCTTAACTTCTAGCCAGCTGAGTCTAGTCTGGGTGCTTTTTGTAAAGTGTGTGGGGGTGAGGAACTCCCAAACCATCACAAGTATGAAGTATCTGTTTTAGTGCGTTTTAATCCTGTGGTGTCTTAAGTTTAAAACATTACACATTCAAACACTTGCATGCAAGCTATAAAGAGTAGTTAGCATCTCAACAGAATGAGATGTTATGTTGGTTTTGTCCTCCTTCATACTGGGCAGATTGCATTGTACTAGATATGCCCCAGATGAGATCAAAACCAGACTGTGCTCAAAAATCACCTCTGCTATGAAGAAAAGAAAAAGAAAGGGTGGGGGAGTGGAGTGGAGAAATCAATAGGTTGAGGAAAAAGAATAGCTGGGAGAGCAAACAAGCAATAAATCTGACAGGCAGAGATCCAGGTACAGTAGCTGTCAGACTGTTCTCGCTTTGCTTATAGTGTCATGATCATAATCTCAAGGCAGTTGTATCCACTTCCACAAAGATATGCAGTGCTAGCTCAAAACATGATGTTAAAGTGCTGGAGTTTTCTCTAGTTTTAAATGTGAATGTACGCTAAAAATACAGGCTAAGCCTGGAGATCCCAAACCAATTACAAATGCATGAGAGCAGAGGGAGCAGCACTCTGGGCTGGGCTTTCCCTCTTCCTGGGGTCAGGCAAAGGCATGCTCTGATTTTGGAGGAACACTCAGGAAATGGCTTAGGGAAGGCAAAGAGGCCTCAATGAATTTCCATGTTAGAGAATACTATGAAATCAATACCCTGGCCCAGATGAATGGAGCTATTCATTTTGGTAGGATGTGGGTGGAGAAGGGCTGGGATCTGAAAAACCTGCCAGATTTTGTAAAGGTTATGTAGCTTTCCTATAGTGTGTGCCCAACAGCCCTGGCCAACCTTTTTCATGGCAGAGTACTAGCAAGGCATCTTCCCAAACTCTTGGCTGCTCTCCTACTGCAAGTACAGTGATACCTGCTTTTGTTCATAACCTCATCTGAAGCTGACTTGGCTTTTTCTTTGCTGACATCCCACCAGACCTCTTAGCCCCTGGCCCTCTTTCCCTCACCCTCTCACTTGACTTACAAGCCCAGAGCAGCACTCCCACTTGCTGAAAGAGCCTTGCTCCTGTTTTCCCAAAACACTGGTCCTCCTGATGCATTTGAGCAGCACTTTCTCTCTCGCTTCTCCATTTCTTTCAACAAAGCATATTTACCCTCTGCCCTTTGCCTCACCCTGCCCTCTTGAGACCTCCAATCCATTAATGTCTATCACTTTTTTGTCTCTCCTAGAATCCTCTCCCTGCTGTCTGCTCTCCTAAGTGACCTCAACCATTGCTTCCCTCTGCTCCAGTCTTTCCTTGATCCTTAGCTCTTTCTTCACTGTCTCCTCAGATAATCTATCCCACGAACCTGCTCAGCCCAGCATCACGACAACAGCTATCATCACTTTCCTTGAACTCTCCTGTCACCCATCTCTCCTTCAGATCCTTTTCTGTATTTTGATACAAGCACCATTTAGGATAGAAAACATACGTTGTTCTTCTAAACATCTTTGTGTGCTCTATTCTTCCCTGCTCCTCATTATCTGCCAATTGTTTTGGTGTGCCCCTTCCTATTTGAGCAACACATACTGTTTTGTGTGACAGCAAGAAACAGTGCATGGGTGCATCCAGACAAGGGAGCTGAACTGTTTTACACTTTTCTTGCTCTTTGAACAGAAGGATGATGCTATACTTCATTCTCCTTCTAGGAAACGGTCTCTCTAGTGTGCTAATTTGTCTATTAGCCTGACTATGCACAGCTGCTGTTGGTAGGGACTGCATACTGATTTTCCTCTAAATTCACCCCAAACTGTAATTTCCATAAATGGCACCTGTGGTCTCATCAGTTTTGCACAAAAAAACCCCCAAAACCCAACCCAAGTAAAACCCCTTCAAAAGTCTTTACAGAGTCTTTTCCATGTTGGCAAATGGAATCAAATACTGCCAGTAGCTGATGATTCCTGAAGAGGGAGGGCACAGTAGGGAGTTGCTCTCTATCACATTTCCAACTGACTATTGTTTTAACATCCTCCAGACATTACCAGATTTGCTAATGGTATTTAACAGGGCAGGAAATAAATGCAATTTTCTGTACTTGTAATAGGTGTATTCAGAAGCACAACAGCATCCTGGAAAGGGTTAATGAGAGCTTATCTACCTCTGAAAACTGTGGCTGCAGCTCAGACAGGATGGGGCAGCAGGTACCAGACAGGAGGGTGTTTCACTCCAGGTCGTTTTCGATGCAGCTTTGCAACAGGACAACCTGCTCAGGGCGGGTGTGGGGGCTGCGATATGGGAATCCACCTCTTGTGCCCACCATAGCTCACTTCAAACACTCTCACTGTTCATATTTTGTATTCAGCTTTGCTTATAATTTATTTTTAATCTGCTGTATTTGTCATGATTAACCTGACTCTTTTAAGTAGAAACTCTTCTGATTTATTAACTCAGGATGAGTTTCCTAGTGTCTCAGCTAGTTCTACCAGGCAGTTCAAGTATCTGTGTCTTACTGCCTTTTCTGGCGTTTATACCAATTGCATTTATTTACCCTTAAATAAATTCGTGTAGGATTCATGTAAGGTTTTAGATTTATTTGGAAACCTGAGGTTTTTGACTACTGTTTTGCAGAGAGCTGTCATTAAGGTTCAGCCTGGAGCTTGTTTAGGAGTTAATTTTTTTTAATCTCTTTTAAAAACCCTGTCTACAAACCCTTACAGCAAAGGGACCAGAAGAAGATTTCTCCTATAGTCTCTGTAGCTGAAATTTGGCTAGTTTTAGCTCTGTTGACATGGAAAAATAAATAATATTAAATTAAATGACACATTTGATGCAATCATAAATTGGAAAATAATTCTTCCTTTCTACTACTGAGAATGAAAAAGTGGACAGCTAGATATAATGCTGAGTACAAAGACTGCAAAACAAGCTGTAGAGGTCCAGAAGGAAGTCTTGATTAAACACAGTGTTGAACTCCAAGGAAAATGAAGGCTTGGAGAAATCTTTCAAAACTTGTAATTTGAGAATGTTTGTCTTTATGGCAGGGAAGAAGATGGATGATGCTCAAATGATGCCTGAAATTAAAGTGCTTTTACTCTTTCCTTCTGATAAAAGTTTTAAAAACTTTCCTGAAATATAGTGATTGTGTTTAAACATGTATTTGTTTTTGAAACCTGACTAGTTCCAGGAAAGTCTCCATCTTAATTATAGAAGTTTTTTTCACTCAATTCTCATACCACACTCCTGTATTATAAAAAAAGAAAGCTGGAACAAGTGTTGCCAACCTCTCAACCCAGAAGTTGAGGAATTTATCAAACTGGTGAAATGTTTCAAACAAACCAAGATGAGATAGTTTCAAATGAGGAGGCTAAACGTTTCCCCTTTCAAATCCACTCCTCATAGAGGTGCTGGTTCATCTCTCTCTCTGGAGAGATGGACCAAGTGGATGCTGGTCTAGTTTCCTCTTGGAAGCTTCTTTCTAGTTGTGATTCTTATTGTTCTAGATATCTATCTGCTTTTCTTATTGATGCTCAAATCCTTTAAGATCTGATACAATTGTGGAAAGGTCAAGCATTCATACCCAAATCTTGGATATATTTTCTTATCCATTTTATCCCTGATACAAAGAAAAATTCCTAGACAGACTGAATTTCCTGACTGTGTGGTCCTGTTGGAGTCCTAGAAGGATCCACAGGGTCAAGCCTCCTGTCTCCTACAGGAACTGCATCTATCTGTGCAACATTTTGCTGTTCTTGTCTCTGTTTTATACTTTGTGTTTGCCATATATATTTTTACATCGCTAAAGAAAAACAGCGACGGATGTGATACCCCATTCCCTTGCTGCTTCTTGCTTGGGTGATTAAAGAACTTCCCCTCCTTTCCTCCCTGTAAAACTTCTCTCTGCCACCATTGCCTCCAGTCAGGAGGGCAGTGAGGGCTTCCTGTAGGATGTGCCCCAGCCTAGGCAGCAGTGCTTTCTCCAAGTGAGCCAAGCAGTCTCTCTCACTTGCCAAGCAAGAGTATAGACCAAAAAGTGCACTAGAGCAAAAAAGTTCCTGTGCATTGAGTGGAAGAAACATAAACTGGTAACTCTCATCTCTCTAAATTAGTATTATTACAAAAAGGTGAAACAAAAAATGAACCCAAAGACCTCTTCAGTTTGGTACAAGTTCTGTTGATCATGTATTGCCTAGAGAAGTGGTAAAAAATAATGAAGGACTTATGTTCAGGTGCCAGTGAGTGGCAGCTTAACTGCAATATTTATAGTAGTCCAGACAATGACGCTTACACTTTGATCAGCGACTTTTAATCTCTCCTATGATAAATTAAAAGGATTTGCTGTCTTCATCTCCTGCTACTGGAGTTGGATCTAGTCTGGTGCCCAGATGTCTAAAGTCTGGTGTCTTGTCAACTTTAAGGAAGTTTGGCACCAAGACTACTTTGCTGTAGCAGTCTAGGGCATAGAAAAACAATACAGACTTTGGATGCATTCCATTTTGCTCTGTAGAGATCCAACAGACTGTGAACGTGGTCAGTTCGTAGGGAAATTGTCCCACATGCTGATTGTATATCTGATGTTCAAATCTACTCTGTGGCATCAAAGCGATATATGCAAGGAAACAAGAAAGGAAGTAAAGCTGAAAACAGCTCTGAAACTTGTATACAACATCTGAAAGGATTTGGGCCCCTTATGAACTGCTGACAGCTTTGCCACTGCAGTCTGTGTGAGAGAGAGCAGAAACAGAGGAGGAAAGGAAAAATCTAAGGCCAAAGCAGAAAACAGTTTGCCTAAATCTAGAGAACTGAAAATGGAAAGACTGCATTTCCACAAACACATCTGTGTGATGCTCATTGAAAATGATAAAGTCTGAATGGAAAGGCACATCCTGAAGGAAGGCAGAGTAATTTAGTAGGCAGATTACCAGTCTTCTCTCAAGAGTAATTTCAGTGACATTGATACATCTCTACTTGAGGAACTTTGCTCCTAGATACTGAAATAACAGTAGTACTGCAAACACCGAATGTGGAATATCAAAGCCTTACTTAGCAATTGTGCAAGGCAGATATTAGCTGGATTGTGAAAAATAAATCATTTGTCTGTGTCTGAATTACAAGAGTAACTATGCTCAACAAATTTTGGGAGCATCAATGTGAATGTTCTTCAGAATTTTTAAAAAAAAAAATTTATGTCTAGAAGAGAGCAGAGGCTACCACCATAAGTGGCTTCACAGCACAGCTTTATTCACACTCTCTCAAAATCATGATAAATTGATTCGGTTTCCTCTTAATGTATCTATGATTAGAACTTGTGCTTAGAAAAGACCCTTAAGATCACTGAGTCCAACCGTTACCTCACTCTACCAAATCTGATGCTAAACAGTGTCCCTCAGTACCACATCTCTGCCTCTTTGAAACATCTCCAGGGATGGAGACTCAACCACCTCCTTGGGGAACCTGTTCCAGTAATAAGACATCTCATAAGAGAAAAAGTCATTTGACCTTGCTTTGACTTCAGTCAGGTGTTTGACATGCTTGAGGGCACAAAATATATTGTCTTAAAACGATGCTATGAGCATAATGGAGGCAAAACTCTTCTCAGGGAAAGGAGAATGGAGGAATACCTAAAGCATAGATGAGAGTTAAGATGAGTCTTGTTTTGCTTGATGGCTTTCATTACTAATAGCAGTCAGTTAGGAGACAGAGTAGAGTCCTTACTGCAATGACAGCAAGCCAGAGGGGGCAGCACAAGAATTGCAGAGATGAGCTTTGGAGTCCAAATTATGTTAACAGACTGACAACATGGTCTGAAGAAAGCAAGGTCTGGTCCAGCACAGAAATGGGAATAATCAGATGCAGGGATACACAGTGAGGAACTATGCTGAAGGACTGGTGCTTCATGCTCTGCATGGCACCCTGGGCAGCTGAGCTCAGAGGGTGTTAGGCCTTTAACCCATTTAACTTGTGCATATTGTAGCTGCTTTGGGCTGTATACTCAGGAGAGACTCAACTTCAGCTGAAATCAATGAGAGTTTGCCTCCTAAATACTTTGTGAGAATCTGAATCCCAGCTCCTCATCTCTAAAATGCAGAAGATAATACTTCCCTCCCTTGTAAGTGCACTGTTAGCATAAATACATTAGAGATTGTAAAGAATTAAGATGATCCTGTAATGGAGATCATATAAATACGTTAGACAAAGCTGTTTCTCTTTCCTCTTTGCACCTTTCTACATTTCAAATTAGACTACAATTAATCCAATATAGCTTTTTCATCCTTACAGTACTTTTATTCAGGCATTTATATGCTTTGCATGTACTGGTTTTGACACTTTTTTCCTTTAGGGCATGGCATAGAGTAACACTGTGTGAGACCTGTGGATAAAAAGGGACAGGAAAGCTGAACATGTGGATGCTGAGAAGATTTCCTACCAACAATAATCATTGGAAAACTCTCAGAACATTATTTTCTCACATTTGGAAGTCTACTTCTCTCATGACTTCACAGAATATGTCAGATCATCGAGTCTGACTCCCAACTTGTGGTAAAGAATACAAATTTGGCTTCCCTTTTCCCTAGTTACTTCCAATTAAATCTCTAATAGCCACCATTTGGGAACATGCAAATACTATTTTAAGCATCATAGGTCACATCTTTGCTAACTGCAAGCCTCATCTTAGGCTTCCAGAAATCATGTAGGTGTATTACAGCAATATGCAGGTGTGCATCCTCGTGGATTATACATTGAAAGCATCAAGCAGTATCGTAGGTGGTTCCTCAGAAGGGTTTTAACCAGAAGAGGACATTTGGTTATCCGGTGAGGAGGACAACATAAATGGACAGAAAGTCTGCCTAGGATGGGACAAAATATTCTAGAAATGAATGAAAGAATCTATGTAAAACCAAAAGAAAAAGCTATGAGAAGCTCAAATTCATCTCCTCCTCTTTTAATATCAGAAGAGTAGGCAGCTGGCCTTGGAGATTTTGAAGGCCATTTTGAATTATAGGATAGTTGAAATTTTGATCCCATCATGAGTTACAGCTGCTTGTGAGGGATATAGGGCAGTGATGAAGATTGCTGTAAAACAACCGTGTCAGGGAACTCGGATGACGTTTACTATGCATGTGCTGCTGCTTCTGCTTATGACAGTTAACAGCAGAAGCAAAGTCACCAGCGGTGACGAAGGGTAGTCCTGGTCTCAGCAGCCCTTTGGCATTTTCTGTTTTGCTCGGGAGAAACAGGTCAGACTGAATGAGAGGAGAGTTTTATGTGGAGCCTTTGGCAACAGGAGAGCAAGAGGAATGACTGGATGTGCTTTAGTGTGGAGACAGATGGACCAAAGGGAGAGCAAGAGGAAGGGAACAAAAAGGAAGTCACGCCTGTTTGCTGTGTGACTGAAGTGGTGTTGCCTGTGACACTTGAGAAGGAAAGGAGGTGTGTGTTGGACAGAAAATTAAATATTTGTGGTGTTTTGGTTTTCAGGAGGGATAAGATTGAGGCTTTATAAATCTGGTGAAAGAGTCGGGTTGTTGTCACTCGGAAGTGGTTCTGGTCTGTAGTGAGATTGACGTGCTTTGTAGCTTCCAAAATCAACTTTAATAAATACATGTTTTGGGGAGGCCTATGGAGAAAAATACCTCCAGGGTTTTAATCCTTAAGGAGACACATGCTTATGAGGGTTCTTCAAGTGGACTTGGGTTGCTGGGGCGGTTTCTCTGCCTGTGACTAGGCTCACTGTTAATACAGGAGTGGACAGAAATCCTAGCTGAGCATTGATCAGCCTTTATCTTGTAACTCTGATCCTCTGCCTCTGAAACTCTGAATTCAGTAGTGGCAGATCCAACTGCAAGCAGAGGACTACTAGACAGAAGAAACTATCCAAAGATTTTAGGTCTTGCCCGTGCTAGCAGATAACATTGATAACAAAGCTTTGCTGATGTGCTGCTTCAAGTTTGCAACCAGATGTGCTCTAGCACTGTTTGGCTGCATTGTGTGGCTGAGGCTGCAGCCTTCTGGGAAGGCATTAGAAGTTACTTTTGTGATGAATCTGAATCCAGCTGTGAAGAATCAAAGCTCAGTCACTACTACCTGTGGTCTTCTTCTATCTACTGCCCTGACTGCACAAGAAATCCGAGCAGGACTTTGCAAGAAACACCTGCATGGCTTTTCCAAGTGAGTGCCAGCATTCTACAAGAGTTTGTAGTGGTCATCAGCAGTGAAACGATCATGGAGATATGGGGCAGGATGTGACTTCTTTGTAACTTTAAATGACTTTCAAAAGCAAAAGTATAATCTTTGAACACATCTCATTGATGATTAGAATCATGAGTGCTCAGAGTACTGCAGACTATGCTAGGCTGTGTTTTGTGTAGTGAAGCTGCGCAAGGAGCAGGAAATTGGAGTGGTGGGAGAAAACTAGGAACATCTTAGAAGCTCACATGTATTTTCTGAAGGCAGTTTAGGGAACTTCCTTCATAGAATTATATGCACAGAAGTCATCTTTTGGTAAATGTTTCTTCCTTAAACAGGATTTTGTAACTACTCCGATTTTGAGTCTGGAACACATCTGATGGTTGTGCCTGTGTGCTTGTGAATGCTCTTGATGCATTCTTAATACCTGATTGTGAAACATCTGAGTGTGCTTTAACTTCAATTATTTTCTGTCTTTTTTTCCCATCCCTTCAGCTCTCTTTTTCTGAGAAATTGAATAGTTTTCTTTCTTGGCAGCAAAGATGTGTTTGGGTGTTTGTGGGTTGTTTGTTTTTTTTTTTTTTTTTTTTTTTTTTTTAGCTGTGCCGTCTTAGTGTATTCCCTAGGCTACACTCCCTGACAGATCACCCTGCGATGGCACCGGAGGCATCCCAGGAGCAGTGGGAGCAGTGTTACTAGTGGCAGTCAGTGACAGGGAGGGGTACGCTAGGGCTATTGAGCCCCCTTGGTGCCCCTAAGGTGATCTTGGCCATGCCATATGTAGAATGCCTGCATCAGGAGGCACAAAGCAGCCAACAAAGAGCCCACAAAGTAGAGGAGCAGGCTGCCACTGCCAAATATCATGTCATAGAATGGTCCAGACTGGAAGGGACCTCCACAGGTTAAATTTCCTCATGCTCTGCATGTCTTGTTGGAAACCCTGCAGCACAGACTGTGCTTTCATGGAATCATAGAGTTACTTAGGTTGGAAAACTCCTTTATGTTCATTAAATATAACCATTATCTAACTACCAAGTTCGATGATAAACTATGTCCTTCTGCACCCTATCTCTGCATCTCTTAAACACTTCCGGGCATGGCGATTCAACCAACTCCCTGGGGAGCCTGTTACAGTCTTTGAGAACCCTTTCAGTCACGAAATTTCTTCTATTCAACCTTGCCACATCAGCAGGAGGTCTTCTGCCAAGGCTGATAGCATTCTACAGCACACCAGGATCCAGCGCCAAACCCCAGGTGAGGTGAGGGTTTGCTCTCCCTCTCTGTGGTGAGCAGGATGCTGTTTGGATGTACAGCTGTGCTGTGTGCCCCTCCACATTTCTGAGGGAGGTAACAGAACTGCAGGAACAGAACAGCTGACAGACATGCTCAGCAGCAGGCAGCTTAGCAGCAGGATGGGTTTGCTCTGTTTTTGGGGACCTGTTCTGGCAAACATCAACTGTTCTCCCTCCCTCCCCAAGATGTGGCCATGCTAGATGAGTCACAGGCCCTCTTGGGTTATGCGAGTTATGACCTATCTGCAGACTTGCTGTCATGCTGCATGTTTGCTTGTAGCCCCTGTGTCTCATGGGTGAGTTAGGGCTAGATGTTCTTGTTCTGTCTTGCCCCAAAATATACATCCTGGTGAAGAGCAACAAAGTGCCTGGAGCTGTCTGAAATGTGCCCTGGAGGTTCAAAGCATGGATGTAAGTGAGGGTACTTCAGATGAGGGCTTGTTTGTGGGCATTGTGCTTGAGGAGAACTTAATGGATAGTAGTAGAAGAAAGGCAGCTCATCTTTTTCACACTGTGTGAGAGCTTGGCTAAAACAAAGTGATTGAAAGGCAGAGGCTAAACTCTGCATCCTTGAGTGCTGCCAAGCTCCTTGAACTTACTGTGTGTGGCCTATCTGTACCCTCTGTAAATCAGAGTAAATTTTTTTTTTGAAAGGTGAGGCATGCTTCCCCAGCTTTTGTTTTCCTAAAACCCCTTGCTTTGAAGCCTGGCCCTCCTGCAATTCTCAGTAAGGACCATCCTGCTAGTGAGGCTGTTAGGCTGTTCTGGTGTAGTGTCTTATGACCGCTGCTAATGTCCCATTCCAAGCACCTGGATTGCTTCACTAGCAGCCCACCTGCCAGCATGACTCGTGGTGTGCACTCACTCCTCAGCCAAGAAAAGCTCACAGCAGGAGATTGTCAGCTCCATCTGGGCTTCATGCTTGCACCAGCACATTGGAAAACACTGGGGTGCTCACATGTGGTGTGGTGTTCACATGTGTTGTGTGCTGCACCAGCAACATCATTTCAAGTTAGGGATTGCGAACTGTTCAGAATCAGATTTTCCTCACTTAGGTTTGACGGTGCAGCTGTGATCAATACCTGTTGAAAATCACAGCCTACCTGTTTAGATTTTCATTGCCCATACCTAAAACGTCACTCCAAATGTTGATCATTTCAATCATTCCAGCCAGGTCTAAAAAAAACCAACGTGGCAGGTCTAATGCTCTAACTTGCTTAAGGCTTACTCTGGAGATTCATAGAATCATAGAATGGTAAGGTTGGCAGGGACCTCAAGGATCATCTAGTTCCAACCCCCTGCCATAGGCAGGGACACCTCCCACTAGTGCAGGTTACTCAAGGCCTCCTCCAATCTGGCCTTGAACACCTCCAGGGAGGGAACATCCACAACCTCCCTGGGCAACTTGTTCCAGTGCCTCACCACCCTCACTGTAAAGAACTTCCTCCTAATATCCAGTCTAAATCTCCCCTCTGCCAATTTAAACCCATTGCCCCTTGTCCTGTCATTGCAAGACCTTGTCAATAGTCCCTCCTCAATTGGATTGGGGCAATGCAGTGCAATGATGAATGGGTAGGACAGCAGCAACAAAAATGTTGCTTTTAAAATGTGACCTAGTACGTAGGAAGCAGGAGACCCTGTCATACACATCACAGTTCCCCTCTCTATCACTTATTCCAGGTGAAGATTAGTGTCTTTTGGTTGTCCCACTCCCTGCTAGTCCACAAGAATTAAAAAAACCACAATGTGGGACTGGGATGCCATTGCTCTGACTGGATTGCTGTCACTGTACAGTCGGGCTGCATCTGTGGACAGGGAGCTCTACTTGTTCTTTGTGCTGTAAAATGGGAGAGTATTTATCCCTGGTTGGTGCAATCCCTGGCTCTGACAAGCTGGGTGGTCTCAGTGGAGACTTATAACCTCTCTACAGTTCTGCTTCCCCCATGTATAAAATGAGGATAGTAATAATTAACTGTTTCACAGAGGTGCTGTGTTTTCATGTCTGTAGAGTGCTTTGATTGAGTAAAATACTTAGCACTGTGGAAGCTTTTCAAATGCAGCTGTGTTTCACTGCATGCATAACAGGGAGTGATATATTGGTTTAAAAACATATTTGAAACTCTTGATAATTAGGAAGTCGGGCAATGGCAATTAATGCTTTCAGACATGGTGTTACTGCTCTTCTCCAAACTATAGCTCATTTAAAATGCTAACCCTATAATTTATTAGCAATATTTAATACCTCAGTGACCATAAAACTTAGTGTTTTATTACCACTGATTAACATACGTTTGATGTTCTGCCCAGTGTTACACAATCCAAAACAAATTACTCTCAGGAAGCTGCATATTATATAAATAGAGAAAAGCAATAAATAATGCATTGGAGAAACATTTTTCTGTGGGTTCTAACATGCCACAATCTTTTCAAATAACTTAGACTTAGGCAATTTCTCAATACCCCAGGAGTGTTTGCACCAAAGAGCACACTTCACACTGAGCTGTCTCCTGCGTTTGCTGGTGACTGCTGGCATTCTGTCAGCCTCTGATACCATGAGCTACTCATGCCTGGCCAGAGGAAACTTGGTGTTGCCTGGTGGGAGTGTCTTCAGTTATGATAGTCTCCTTAATAAGCTACAGCTGTCTGAGAAACAGGAAGGCTCTTTCATATTTCAGAATGTTTTTTGCCCTCCTCTCAACCTGGTATAAAGGAAGAGATGAAAAACTGTACAAATTTTGTATTCCATTGAGCCTCTTTAAGGTGTAGCTTTGGTATAAGATTAATGGGTGAGGAGAGGAAAAGCTGATAGACTTAGGGATTATGAACTGCTTGGAATCAGTTTTTTTCTGTTAGGTGTGATGGTGCAGCTGTGTCCCAGTACCGGTTGAAAATTACAGTCTATCCGGTTAGGTTTTCATTAACCATCCTCAAAACATCTCTACAAATATTAAAGGTTTCACTCATTCTAGCCAGGACTGCAAAAAACCCAAACGAGATAGCACAGCTGTGTAGCTGATTTATACCTGTTCAAATCCACAGCTTGTTTTCCCAACAGCCTACAGTTCCTCCTCTCTCAGGACCAGTGTCCACATTAAGACCTAGCAGTCCATCAAAAGCCCCAACCCAGGTCATTGAAGTCTTCCTTTAGTAGGGTAGGCTTGGATTTCTTCTTTCAGAGAACTGGAAGCTGGAGCTTGTAGAAAATGAGGCTTTTGGTTTTGTTTAAAATTGTCTTTTCACCGGGGGAAGGAGAATAAAATCGTTTTTACCAACTTATGGCATTTATTATGGGAAAACAAGAAAACAAGTATTACGCCTGAGAATAATCATTCTTCCTGTGGTGGTATGGATTTATCTGAGAAGTCTTTGCTGTGGACCAGGTTCATTCTGCCCAGACACAAAATAAAGTGTTGCTTGCCATCCCGAGGCACTTATTGTCTGACTCTGTGATGTAGAAGTGAGAAACAGGGAAAGAGAAACAAGATGATGAGCTGACTTTCTAGCTGCTGTAATCTAGCTCCTGGCTGTAACATGGAGAATTGCTTAATGGCTTCTTTCACACTTCTGTTCACATTGTATTTGGAGAAAGCATCTACCTTGGATATCTACTGGCTGCACACCCTGCCCTTTTCTTAAAACTTTCTCTTATGCCCAATGTATTCTAACAGTAGGACATTCAGTCATCAGATGAGTTGGGTCAGTAATGGGTATTTTGTTTCAGTGGCTGACTTAAAATTGGGTTAGGTCAAAGAAAACCCTGTATTTTTCTCCTTTTGGTGAAAGATCAAGATGAGAGAATGTCTTTCAGAGTTAACCTGGACAATTTCATTCAACTGCAAACAAATGGATTTATTTCCACTTTGGACTACTTTGTTTTCTTTCCTAGTCTTACATAGAGCAACCTTGACATGACAATGGCACTACACAATGATAATTGAAATTTTTGGTTTAAAAATGTTAAAATCAAACCCCACTTTTGGCATCTTTGGAATGGATGTGTGAGACTTGTCGAGTTTTCTTCCCTGTCTTTTCAACGAAACCCAGTTTTGGAAGATTTAGTAACAGGACTGTTGGCCATGCAGTGATAAGCCACTTGATAAACCATTTCCAACACCAGACCTGGCACTAACCTGTTCAAGGAGCGTTCTGGTAGACCAGTAGTCAAAGTCAGAAAATGTAGGTTTTGGAACCATGTTGCAGGCTATCTACCATACATCATAAACTTTTCACATCTTCCTTTGTATTGCAGCACTACAAGCCAGAGTCTTGCATTGTCATCAAGGAAAAGGGTTAAATTTTTGTCCTACTGTGACCTTGTCAGGTGCAAATGGGAGACTAGATGCTGCTAATTCCGTCTTGCAGACTTTGTATGTAAAACCTAATGCTTGCACCAAAGTGGGTAATTTCAGCCTACCTTTCCCAGTGCTGGGGAATATATACTCAAGATGACAAAAACTAGCAGTGTTTGCTAAGGCAGAGGACTTCCAGCTCTTTCTCAGATTCAGCCACTTGAGAGACTTCTCTCTGTAAAAGTCTTCTTGTGAACATCTGCTAATTTCTCTTCAAAATATCAAGAATAAGGTTGTGAAAACACCAATTAAAAATTCACAAAGAATTGCTAGTGACTCGTTTAGCATTCACTAAGGCACATGAGAGATTTGGGTGCCAAAAGATAAAAGGATTTTGACACTGCGATTTGTATGTTAAGAAGTCTCCTCCCCTCCCCCATCTTCTTTATTTTTTTTAACTCCCCTTAGTCTTACTGCCCTGAAGCGTTCTTTTTTGAGAGAGGGTAAAGCAACTTTGTATTTTCTCTCGAGTGCATGTCAGTGCCTGTTCCTTAATTCTACATCTGGCTTAAGTGCATTCAGGTGACTCATAATTTAGCACTTTGGTTTTTTCCCCCCTCTTTCTTCATTTATCAAACCAAACAGTACTATGTGGGAAGCCTTGTTTTTTTCCTTCTGCTCTACTAACCTGTAAAGCCAAGTGAGTAGCCCTGAAATGAGTAAATAATGAAATACCAGACAAGATGGTGAGAAGAAATTACATTCCCCTTTCATAACAGTTTGGCGATGAGCTAGGATCCCTGCTGCTGTTGCCTGGATTTGTATCCATTCCTGTAGACTAATCATAACGCCAGTTTTTACTGAAGTTCCTTATTGTACTTCCATTCCTCTGCCATGGCACAGATCTTTTTGTTCTTGTTATTCCTGATGCCTTAAAGTAGGGCACCCATAAGTTGTGAGGAATGGATCCTGAAGATTTGCCCAGTCGCAGATGTACACTAGGACTTTGGTAAAATGGAGCACCAAGGTCAAACTGCAGGAGCTGTTGTAGCAATCCACTCTGGTCTTGTTTTCTATAGAAAGTTTTACTGCAACCTAACCGTGAAAATCACACAAACAGCAACTTGAGAATCGTTTGCAGATGAGATCCCGTCATATGCACCCTTTTCTTGTCTCTGCTGTAAGCATAACTGGAGAGGCTGCATCTTACTATGATGTTTGTGGCAGACAGGAACTATCATCTATTGTTTCTATGGTACTGAGTTCAAAGGGTTCAGCTAAGGCCAGAATACGCTGCTGTAGCACAGGTATGTAATACAAAACTGTCATTATGTGCTAACAGAGTAAGCATGGCAGTCTCTGGTTTTGTGGGACTTGAAAGAAGTCCTCTTTGCAAGGAAAAACACAAGTCTAAGTGCACAAGAAATGTCATTCCTACTGTTGCAGTAAGTGTCCATTATCACCAGCCTGCTTGAACAACAAAGCTGAGCTGAGCCTTGGTCAAAATTTGTATAAAACATTTCTTGACAATTTGGAAAACAACTTTTTCCTTCCCCCCC
>VWZE01011534.1:151131-169381 GCA_013396675.1 Eubucco bourcierii
CCCCCCACCTTTCCTATCTCTGCTCTTGTTTGATTAGATAGGTTTTCCAGGGCTCAGGAATATTAATTTAGTAAGAGCACCACAATTACTGAATTAAATTTCTATTCAAAATACAAGTAAAGAAATACTGAGTAAAGATCAATGCTTACTTCAGTCAGCTACGCTTAATGCAGCACAATGTGGGTTTGGGAAGGCAATGGAAAATAGTGAGCTTTATACCACATCTTCACTTCTGTTTCTCATCTCGGTGCTGTTATTTGCACAACTGTACCAACCCCAAGGATGCCTTTTGCTTCTACTCTGAGTATTGTTTATTGCAACTTTTTTGTGTTCTGCATCATGTCGTCTTGGCAGAGAGAGCAACCAAAAAACTCCATCTCTGATAGTATCCTGAAGTCAGTATTTAACCAGCAACATGGGCATACCCTAGATATCTGAGGTTAGGTAAGTACTCTAGTAAAGTGGCAGCTGCCCATGCTGGGTAGCTATAGTCTTTTAAAAATATTTAATGGTTCACACATTCATAGTTTGCATCTGTGATTGGAAGGGACCCTAAAGGTCATCTTGTCCAACCCTCACCCAGTGATCAGAGACACTTCCTAATACATCAGAAGGCCACATCAAGTCTGATCTCGAATGTTGGCTGCTGATCTTGAAGTTTGTTGCTGCCAAAGTCAGACCACTAGGCAGAAGTGGCATGATTGTATTTATGAGTTTATATGTAAATAAATAGTGGATGCAGGTAGGGTAAAAGATCTTTGATTTTGATTGTTGAACCTTTAAGGTCCTTGAGTTTAACTCAGCACTGATAAGTCCACCACTAAACCATGTCACTAAGCACCACATCTACATTTCTCTTAAATACCTCTAGGGAGAGCGACTCAACCACTTCCCTGAGTAGTCTGTTCCAACTCTTACCAGCCCTTCTGTTAAAGAAATATATGTTTGCCTTGGTGGCACTTGGCCATTGCTACTGCTTCAAGGAGGTCTCACAAGAGAGCCCCAGCTCAGCTCTGGGCTAGGGGCAAAGCTTGCTTGTCTATGAGAGGATAAACAAGGTGAGATGTCTTCCTCTTTCAATTATTCAAGGTGAAAGTTGTATGTGGGTTGCCTTTTATGAGTAAGAATGAAAATATCTCTATTTGGTTTAGGCTGTTTGGTTTTTGCCAAGATCCTGTTGGGATCTTACTGGTGGTTAGCTCACTATCCTCCACCCAGACAAATCATGTGTGAAGTCACTTAGGAGGGTCAGGAGCAAACCAGGTGCTAACATTATCTGTTCTTCATATCTCTTATATACAAATATAAACAGAAGGAGATTCTCCTTGAGTGGTGCTGGCAAGCAAACTAGCTTTGAACTGTCTGCCTATTTGGGAGAAAACATGACTGCTCACTCCAAATATGTCTTGGCAGTATTGCTAAGGATGCATTTTATGTGTGAACCTTATACCATATTCTGTACATAGCACAGACATGGCTTTCCAGAAGCCTCTTCTCACAGGCAATGGGCTGCGGGCTATGTCATCTCCCAGGTGCATTGCTTAATGCTAATCTTATGAACTGCAATGTTCACACATGCTTGACACATCCCTGTGTGTACAAAAAAAATCACCCCCTGAATCCAAACAGATCTCTGTAAACAGCAGGAGAAAAAAAAGTTTTAAAAAAAAGAAGTTAATTTGTCATCTGCTGCCCCAATGCAATTCCAACATACAAGTCAGAGAGAATGGAAATAACCCCAAAGTCACAACTACCAGGGAATCTTGAGCTCAAGCCAAGTCTCCTTCGTGTGCCTGCCTTCATTGTGTGTGTTCGAGACTGAGCATTGTCAAAAGGCTGTGCTGGTTTGAGGCTAATTGGAATATTTTAATAGAAAAAAATTACACTATAGGCTGTGAAAGGAAAACATCATGATGTCTACTTCACTCATACGCTTGCTAAGAAATTGTTTGGGAACAATAACCAAAACAATAGATAAGTCAGTGTCTGTCTGCCTCTTGCTGGAACAGCAGCTGCTGGGGCGATCTAGCAGCTTCTGCCTCTAACTCCTCTGCCAATTAATCCTCACTAACCACTTTTCTTCTAACCTCCCTGGCCGATCCTCCTAATTTGCCTTGTGCATAAGGTAAATCTTGGGGTAAGGTACAGGGGTGAGGAGAAGGTGGAAGGGTGGTTGGGACCCCCTCCTGGGGTCTCTGATTTCTGGGAGGGGAGTTGTGTTGCTGTATTACCTTTTACTTGTATATTTCTGTAAATATTCTGTATATAGTGTAAATATCTGCTGTACATTGTGCAAAGCTGTAAATAGAGCTTCATCACTTAACTTCCAGCCGGCTGAGTTCTAGTCTGGGTCATTTTTGAAAGTATGGGGGCGCTGGGAACTCCCAAACCGTCACAAAGACCTTCTGAGAAACAAAGTTTCCCCCACTCTACACCACCCCCCCACCCCCCCCCTCCCCGCCTCAAAACCCAGCCCATGGTATTGCAAAATATCATATTTCAGGGAGCTTGTGCCACTGTCTGGAATTACCACCCTTCAAGGGATGCTTTTTAAGGAAGGCATTTTATTGCCAGTTTCTAGAGCAGGTAATCAACACCTCCATCTCATTTGGCTTACAGTGCCACACAGACCTTTCGTACCTGATCTGTATTTTGCAGATGTGTATTTTAAAGTGGGGAAAAGGAGACCGAGGGGAGGACTTCTTGCTCTCTACAACTACCTCAAAGGAAGTTGTAGCAAGGTGAATGTTGGTTTCTTCCTCCTAGTAACAAGTGATATAACAAGAGAAATCAGTCTGAAGTTGCACCAGGGAAGGTTTAGATTGGACATTAGGTGAAATTTATTGATTGAAAGAGTCTTCAGATACTGGGACCAGGCTTCTCAGGGAGGTGGTTGAATCCCCATCCCTGGATGGGATGCTGAGGGGCATGGTTTAGCACTGGTCTTGGTAGATAACGGTTGGACTTGATCTCAATGATCTTTTCCAACCAAAACAGTTCCATGATTCTATGAAACTACATCTTGCAATACAGAATGCAGACAAAGTACCCTCATTCTGTTTTTGCAGTAACTGCTGGCACTTTTAATAAGGGGCTTTTTCCAAAGAATTTTCCATCCTTAGTCTGGGATAAATTTCATGGGCTGAATGTCTATATACTCAGTGAGGAGAGACTTGGATAGTGTGCTAATTTCCCATTAAGATCAAAATGCTGCCTCATAACCCAATCAAAGAAGGAAACAGCACCTACCAGCAAAAAAAAACCCCAAACAAACAACAAAACAAAACTTTGCTGAAAACACTCCTATTCCATTTTGAGGAATCTATTGACTATGTTGTTACCACAGTGTTTGGTCTGCCTAAGTCAATATGGCAACCAAAAAGACATCAGGAAATGAGTCAGCTTCTTTCCTGAGTGTGAACTGACCTATGGCAAAAAGGACAATTCATCAGTCCTTCTGTGTTTTCCTGGCTAAGTTTCCTCTGATACAGATGAGCAAGCAACTTCAGAAAGGAGGTGAGCATTGGCAGTGTAGAGGAAGCTCCCCACTGTATTTTAAGCAAATTATAACAGCATGTTTGGTTGGAGAAGACCTTGAAATCATAGAACTGTTTCAGCTGAAAAAGACCTCTAAAGTCACCGAGTCCTGAAGTGTCACAGTCACACATTTCTTGAACACCTCTAGGGACAATGACTCTGTCATTCCTTGTATCATGAACCAAATCACATGGATCTGAGGTCTTCTTCACAGCAGCACATTTTCAACACAAGAAACCATTTTCAACCTGTTTTATCGCTCTCTTTTCCCCCCAACCACACATATTTGTAAGTGCCTACCTCACTTGTAAGGATACAGAATGAATCCAAGGGTGGATAACCCCCACCACTCTGATTTTGCTCACCGAGTCAAAATGGTTGTATTAACCTACTCATTAGTGAGGTGAGCCATTGTTAATGTCTGAGGAAGCTTTCCAAGCTCAATTAAGTTGTACCACTGTAAAACAAATGTTTGCAATAGGGCAAACTTCTTCAGCTCACATCCGGACAAACCCGACAGCGAGCAGTCGGCAGGCTGCCCATTTTTAATTACATTATCCTCTGCCTGCAGTGTACCACAGGCCTCTGGAGGCAATCCAGAGCCATATTTATCTTGTTTATATTTACTTGTAATTTTTCACGATTGACTGAAGTCTAGGGAGATCATTATGTTTAAAATGCCACAGCTTTAGAAACAGACGTGTTAGACTCTTTGCCTTGGCTTAAGGAGTTGCACTTTGGTAAAGCTGCCATAGAAGAAAAGGTGGAAGAGGTTTCTATCATTTACACCAAAACGGACACAGTAAGTTTTGTTCCCTTAGTCATTCAATCTTGTTTTTGTATGGCATTAGTAAATCCTGTTCGAAGTTCAGCTGATGCAAGAACAGGATTGCATTAGACATATGTAGGCTTGAAAGATGGATGCTTCTGAAACCCAGAGTACTGATAGACTGACAGAGACAATTCAGAGTGGGGACTGGCCCTAGCTATCTGTTCTCAGTCTAGGGCTGCTTCTGAATCAGCTCAAGAGCAGTTCGAATGAACAGTGCTGATGAGAGATTCCCAATGGCTACCACACTTTGATAATTTTAGTGCTGAAAACTACAGGATTTTGGAAACTGCTTTCTGAGCTACTGAGTTAACTGTGTGAATGTCATGGAGCCAGCAGCTGGGGCTGATAACCTAGACAGGCACTCCAGGCTAACTTGTCAATGACACTCGTAATAAAGAGGGCTAAGAGATGAAGGAGTTGGTGTTTGTAGTTGTAACTCAGCCACAGTGATCTGCAGTCTGCCTCCAAAAGAGCATTGATTGATCCTTCATGGTTGATCCAGCAAAGAAATTCAAGACTTACATAGATGCAGGAGAATTTTTTTTGGGGTGTTGCTGAACATGGAGTCTCCAAAGGCAAAGCAATGGTGGCTCTGAGTAAGTAGCCATGTTTAACCTCTGGTCAATGACACCATTGTAGCATCACAGGAGTCACATGCAGTTAAGCACTGAAGAATAGATTGCTTTCATGTTTGCGTTTTATTAGCATTCCATTATCCGAATTTGGGAAAATGTTGAGTTTTGTTGTTATCCCTAATGATTTTAATGCTAATTTGTTGTGGGATCAGTAGATGGATCTAAGAAAACATTTTCCTTCTGTGTGCGTAACAGAATGCATGTACTTGCATGCACAGCTGTGCTGCTCTGTGGTCATCTTCTTTTGCCTGCAAGAACTGCAACCTCCTTGAAAGGGGTGTCCTTATTGTACTACCTAAAGCTTGTTTTTCTTCTGTCCTCTCATAGGTTAAATTGTCCAAGAGGAAAAAAAAAAGTCAATAAATCAGGTAAAGGCAATTCCTGACCAGTTGTTATGTATCTGGATAGGTAAAGGTGGGGTAGAAGGAAAAGAGTTTCTGAAACAAAGTTTGCCAAAAAGAAGGCTTCTAAACTTTCATCTGAAACTTACCTCTGAACAGCACTTAAAAATTAAGGTCTGTGATGATTCTGAAGTCAAGTTTGTGAAAGTTGTACATAATTTCATGTATAAGTAGCCTGAGGGAGTGAAATCCAAGAATCCCTTTCTGGGTTTCTCAGATGACCTGAATTCCATTGTTTTCAATAAGAATATTAGTTTGCATTATATCTAAACAGTAGTTCTCAACAGTTGGGACTTGCTATAACATTATTGTACTCTAACTTTAAAATGTTACTGTTTTGTGAGTAATAATTCTATACTTGTTTTTCCCTTAGACAAAGGATTTTGGTGTTGTTAGTAACATGTATTACAGTGCCATAGCACCATGTGATGCTTTCCAGGACCAGGGCTCTGTATGCTGGTGCAAAAGAAACATGTAGAAAAATCCATTCTCAACCTCCCTTGATGTCTGCCTGCTAGTTTGGTTTCATCTGTCTTTGTTATGTGTAGTGTTGTTGATGCACTGTCTCTTGTGCTTTGGCTGAATTCCACACCAGCCTCCTGGACAGGCTTCAGGAGGACTCTGAATGACACTTGATCCACATACTGATCCACTGCATGGAGACAGGGTTGACTTCTTGAGCATTAGCAAGTGTTCAATTGTAAGCAGTATCCATGTGTCATTGACTTCAAAGAGATTCTGTGATCAGTTAGAACTAAGTTTATTTAGAATGGCTGTGTTGTAAGGGACTTTAAACGTGATCAGAGGGTTGGAGCACCTCTCCTATGAGGACAGGCTGAGAGAGCTGGGTCTGTTCAACCTGGAGAACAGAAGGCTCTAGAGAGACCTTACAGCAATGTTCCAGTACCAGAAGGGGACCTACAAGAAAGCTGGGGAGGGGCAGTTTGCAAGAATGTGTAGCACTAGAGTAAGAGGCAATGGTTTTAAACTAGAGCAGGGTTGATTTATATTAGATATTAGGAAGAACTCAAACCGTTCTAAAATTCTGTGAATATCTAGTTCCAAGGTGATAGATGTTTAGAGTCCAGCATAATGGTGTGTCCCAGTAACAGTTGCACAGAATATTTATTTAATCATTTTGTTTGTTTATTTGAATTCATTCCACTTCTTTGAGCAGAAGTAAACCCCAGAACAGACTGCTGGGATGTGTATTCCCTTACTTTGTGAGGACTGAGCTTACAGACCTTGAGAAGGCTATAAGGCTTTTGGAGCTTTCAAACTCTACCCAGTCACTACAGCAACAGTCTGTGCAGAGAGACAGATGGGTGCATGTGCAAATTTTACTGCAATATTGCAGTAAAACAAACAAACAAAACCAGCACAACAACTCCTTGAAAAGGTGAAACACGAGCATAAACTATATTTCACAAATTAATCCTTCAGCATTGGTTTTTGCTTATGAATGGAGATTTTCCCAACTTTTTTTCAATATATTATGCATCATTTGTGCCCTTATGATGTTCACCATCATCAGCTGATAAAAACTGTCCAGATTTCAAAACAAATCTCTCAAAACCTTACTGCAGAGGCAGGTGATTGACTAGAAAGAATTCAGTATTTTGTTTTAGTTATCTGAAGACTAGCAGGCAAAGCAGAGAAATTTCTACAGCTTTAAAGTAACTTTTGCAAACACCCCTTTGTCCTTAGGGGGACAGATGTATCTTAGGTGCAGAACTATTCCAGCTGACTGGATATGAGCTAAGTGGAAGCAGGACAGTGCACAGAACAGTGAGACATTAGTCTCTGTAGGTTGTATTTTATCACAGTTATATCTGCTGAGCCTGGGCTAGTGAACCTTGAGATCCCATGAGAGAAAAGGCTGGCTGTGGCTCATGTATGTCACAGCTGAAGTATGTGGAGGAGTAGTCAGACAGTAAATCAGATCTAACTGATTTTAAAAAGCAAACTGTGGCCCAACTTATTCACAGTAGGCACAGTTAGGTCCAGAAACAGCTGGTATGCTCCAACAATGGCTCTCTAGTGACAATACCCGCATCCAAAAGGTGTTAGAGAAGATGTGTTACTTTGGGTGGGCTGTAGGACTACGAATCCCAAACAAATCTCCAAAGTTCTCAAATTCTATCTTAACAATATATCCAGGATCAAATAAGTGGATGTATCCAGAGTCACATGTTTTGTCCTAACTTCTTGGGCTATGTCTGAGATTCAAGTTCCAATGTAGAATAAGGCTGGAGGCTTAGGTGAAATCTTTAGTGCCTCTGCATGTATGCTGGCCAAGTATCTCCAGTAGCCCCTGTTGCTTGAGAAACTGCATTCTAAGTCAGAGAGACACTTTTAAAACTCCACCTGAAGCCTATAGCTGCTAAAGTAATAAAAAATATTGTGGGCTGGATTTTGTTCTTCCTCTTACTGTGCTGTGTTTTCCCTCTAATCTGCTATAGATTTGCAAGGGTCTGTTTTTATGCCCAGTTCTCCAGCTGGGATGAATAAAACAAACAGAGGTCAAGTGACTAATTCAAACCTAAACAGTGCGCCAGCCCTTCAGCTAGGCTTTTAGAATGAGCTTAATGATTTTTAACTCCTTGCTGTAGCTGCTGCTTTAAACTGTTCCCAGAGGGCTGACTGTTTGGTCCACCAGGTGCAGAGGACAAACCAACCTATTTCTTGGCATTGAAATCTTCATAGTATAAGTTGCTATAAACCTGAGCAGAGGCATTTGCACCAGTGTATGGACCACTACAGTGCACAGTTGTGTGCTTGCTTATTATACAAGTTACCCTGAAGTCAGCATTAGGGGAGAGGCTGTCTGCAATTAGTCATCAAAGAAGTCACGTCTGTATCTGTGGTGAATATATGACTGATCCTTGAAACTGGGGTGGTTAACTGAAGGAGATGGTGACATTTTTAGATGGAAAGTAGATACAGCCTGATAAGGTGAAAGGCTTGTGACAGCAACAAGAAGGCAGAACTAAAGCCAGCAAGGTTCATGTGCTAGTCAGCCAGCTGAAGCTGCCGTTTGAATTAGATCTGGGAAAACAATTTATATCACTTAGCTTCCATTCCTTCTGCAAGACCCTAGTTTTTTTTTTCCATGCACTTCTCAGGGTTCACTTCTCCCTCTCCTACACATGGTTATCTGGATGGGATAGGGATAAACAAAAATTTCTTCCCCTTGCAGTGTTACTTGTTCCTTAAACTTGAGGGGGGGGGAGGCGATTACCTGCTGCCTTCTCTTCATAGTGAACTCAGCAGTCCAAGGGGGATGAGAATGGGCTAGCAGGCTGTCTTCTTACCAGCTGGCTGGCTGCACAAGGTGACAGAGACGCTCTTTTACCAGGATTAATAATTGTGAGGCCTTGACAGGGAAAATGCCCCTAGCAAGCAGACCTGCTACATGACTCCCACCCTTTGGTTGGGTCTAAGTGGCACAGCCTTGTCCGTAGCAACTTGTCTGTTCTATTTTTATGTGACTCAACAATAGAGTTTCCACTGTTGCCCTTGCAAGACTCAAAAGAAAGCAGGTCTTACAGACCAGATAACCCTTCCTTATTCATGTGGAATAATCCCACTAAGTCGTCATTCATGGGTAAAGCAAAGAGAAGCTGTCCCTAAACCAGCTTTCTGCACAGATTTGAGCCAGTGGATTCCTACATGTACACTGTTGTGTTTGTGGAGCAGAACACACAGGCTAGGAACAGCCTGGCGTGCGTAAATGTAACTTTTCAGCAGTGTGAGTGAATCACCACCACAACCAACCACCCTCCACTTGCAAACTTCTGGATTCTGCTCGTATGGAGTAACAGCAAAACAGGTCATGGCGTGAATTCTGTTTTGCACAAACAAGGAACAGCATCCCTCACGTATAACAAAACAACCCCGGGTAGGTGGCCAGACTTCACGAAGCCATAAAGTTCTCTCTGTATGTTTTAGGTGATATAATCATTCAGCTGAAGGAAATGAATGTAACTTCTCTGTGGTTTGCACTCTTTCCTCTTAGGAGTGATGAGGTCTGTGACTCATTATGAACCCTGAGCAAGAAAGCATTGCACACTTCGCTGAACTCAAACTATCAGGTTGTGAACACAACAGTCCCAAGTTCTGGAGAGAGGCCCCTGAAGAACTGAAAGATAGGCATCTTGTTGACTGGTTGACACAGCAGATCCAACTTACCCTTTGGCAGTCTGAACTTCCAGCAAGTCGAGTGTAGTGGCCTTGATAACAGAAGAGACTGCCTTTGGCACCGCTCCATAGCTTTGAGCAAATATTTTTCCATGGTGCAAAGGATTGCCAGGTAGATGATGTCAGAGATGAACCCAACCACCTGTTCCTGCTTGTATTGCAATCCCTCAGATGGACTGGGGTTGTGACGAGTGAGGCATGGTGTGATAACTTGTCCAATGGGACAGCTTCAGGGAGCTGTGTGCAATAGTCAGATAAGGAGTGACATGCAGAACAATGAGGAACCCTGCAAGCCTCATCAGCCAGTCTCCCTTAATAACAGCCTGAATGGATTAAATCTTTGGCCGGTTGCACCTTACATTCAACCAGACCGTGTGCTTGGAGACAGCACAGCATGATAGTGACAGCTCAAATTAGTGTGCTTTGGGTGAAGCTCTTAAAACCACCAGAGTTAAAAGGAGATCCTAGGGTCAGATGTGACAGTATCCAAGAGTCTGTTAAATTTCATAGTTGAGAAAGAGCAGAGACGGTTGCACTAGCTGTTTGTGAGAAGAGCAAAGTCACCTCAATTCTTGTCCAGATAAAGTTTAAAAGTGACTTCCAAAAAATTAATCAATGCAGTCAATACCAGATTTGGATCAGTATTTCTCAGACATTTTAAAAATAAATAATTTTGGAGCTTTTGTTTTTGTTGAAGAACTTGAGGAGTGGTTAACTCTGTTAGGATTTTCTCAGCTGCTGTCAGTACTGAAGCCATCAGGTGTAACAACAGGCCAGCAGTTTCATGCCTTTGTTTTCTTTAACGTGGTGTATTAAGACAGCAAAAGTGTCAACCAGTTTGCCTGAGTAGAATGGGATTGTGTAGCCATGCATTGCAGAATCACAGAATTGCTCAGTTTGGAAAAGACTTCTAAGATCATTGAGTCCAACTGTTAGCCGAACACTGACAAGTCCTTGACTAAACCCTAAGCATTACATCTAAATGACTTATCCAGGGATGAGGAGACTCCATTACCTCCCTGGGCAAGTCATTCCAATGACTGATAACCCTTTCAGTGAAGAAATTCTTCCTAATACATAAATGAGCAGGCAGCTAAATTTGTCTTGCTAAGAACTGATTGAGCAGCTTGAACAACTTCTTGGCTGGCCATCCTCTAAAGTCAGTTGGCAACACAGGGCAGTGTTGGCTCCTTGGCCAATCTGTCTTGCCACCTGGTCAGTGTAAACAACCACACCAAGGAAATATTCCAGCAACAAAACTTGCAATCACCATGAAGCAGCACAGTTTGGGACCACAGCTCCAGCAGCAGTTTGCTCAGAACACTTGTGTTGGGACTTCTTACTAGCTTGGAAAATTGATAAGATTTTAGCCAGACCTGCACTGTGATGGACTCTGAAGTTATGACTTCTATAAAAGAAATCTTGTAGTCATTCCCTGAAATTCTTGATTCAATGTGCTGAAACGGATACAGAACTGATAAAATCATAGGCATCAGTGGGAGTGATATTGTGTGCAAGATTGCAGATGCATTATGCTCCTGTGTAAAACTAGTGTGTTCACATCTTGAGGGCTGGATGCAGTTCTGATCTCTGCGGCTGAAGAAACACATGGTGGAGTTTGAGAATGCCCAGGAAAGGCTAACTAAAATGATTGAGGCAAGAGAGCAGTTATCTTACAAGGAGAGATTAAAAATGCTGTGAATCTTTGATTTGGAAAGTAATAGGCTGCAGGGGGATACGATTTAGGTCTGTATCGCATGAAGGTGAAGTCTAAACTAAATGATGAACTGTGACCCAGCAAATCCAAATATTAGAAATAGGAAGCACTTTGTGAAACCAGTGGGAGATGGCTTAAAAAACGTAAAGTAATCCTTAATAAGGCAGGTAATGAATTTCTGGACTTTCTTACCCAGGCTATTTTGGAGACACAGTGTCATCAGATTAAAAAAGTGATTATTATATTCACAAATGAGAAGTCTATAAACAGATGTTAGAAGGAGCAGGGTAAGATATACCCTCTAGCACTAACACTACTGCAGTTCCTGAAGGGTTTAGAGGGAAAAGGACCACAGATAGTAGTTAGCATTACCTAGTCTATTTAAATAGCACCCCTGAATATCCTGTGGTGTCCCTGACAGTGATCAGATACTTGTATGCTTGAGTTATGTCTAATTTCATGACAAATCTTCCCTTAGCATGGCCAATGTACAGCAGATATGGATATGAAGTATGCTTAAGATTGATATCAGTACACTTGTGGTTACCACACATTCGTGACACCGTTTGGCTTACAAACTCAGAACTGATGTAGAATGATTCTTTCTGAAATTTGCTCTGGCACCACTTTGCCAACGAGATGCTCAAAGACTTTGTCAGTCTTTGGGTGAAGAGGAAAAGGTGTTCTGTACAGAGAAGCACAGGCAAGATACTGTAGGGGAACAGAGGTAGTCCTCCTTAATAAAATCCCCATTTTCAAAAAGCACTTGAAGAAATTAAAATCCTTTCTTAGGCATTCTTGACTGCAATGAGATTCTTGCTGGAGGAATTATTTTTTCAACAGGATCATGGTGAGAACTTCATCCTGCAACTTCTAGAGGCGCTGTTCTGAAACTCTCCACCTCCTTCTCATCTTGTCACCTCCAGAGGAGACAGTTTTCCAACAAGCTACTGAAGTTTCATTTTTCAGATATGTGATGCAATCTGGTAGGCAACACAGGTGGTAATGGCCTTGCTTGCTTGCTGATTTTGCTTGTGAAATTGAACTCTGTGGCCAATGACTAACGATGTAGTAGGCAAGAAACGTGCCTTTAGTGAAACTACAATTTCACTGTCTCCATGTGAGGCAGAGAGAAAATTATGAGCAAAGTTATGATGACAAATGTTTCAGTCCCACAGAACTACAAAGGGAATAGTCTGTTTCTGATTGAGACTGTCTATCTAGTTGGCTTTAAGATGGTATAAAAGTCATGCATAGGAATCCCATGATATGACTTAAAATCCTCAGTCTGTCCCAGAATTGTCATCTGAAATTGCAGGAGGGCACGTTCATTTATATCCTACAGTGACAGAGTTTTTATTGCAAGTGCTTGTTGGTTGAAGGCTCTGTTCATCTCTCAAGAGGCTCCCAGAAATCTTGCTGCTTGTCCCTGTTACTCAGCAGGATTTAATCCTCTTGATCAGAAATTTGATGGCATATTTCTGGAAAAGACTGGAGAGACCTAAAGCAGCAAGCAAACATAACTTTTTCATTGTCAATACTACAAGTTACAACAGCGAACTAACAACTGTCCTGCAATGCTCTGGATGTTACTGGATGAACAGAGAGTGGGAAGGAAGAGGATACAACAGGATCATATTTTTTTTCATTGGTATAGACAGGAAACAGAACAACTTGGGTAGATAGGCATTAACACCATGTAGAATTGAGGTGCTGTTAAAATACATACAAAGCACACATCTTTACCTGCGGGGAATGTGGAAAGATTGTGCACCAAAGAATTGATTATTGCTTCTTTGAAACTAGAGCAATTCAAGTGTGAGCCTGCTTGAAATGCCTCTTGGAAACCTCTTTCTGACTAGAAACATTTAAAGATAATTTATCACGTTGATCTTTGCCATCATGAGCCAAAGGATAGTGAGACATATTTTAACCTCTCACCTTCCAAATAGAAGCCCAAAGGAGAGGAAGGAACTGTTAAGTTCAGCATTTCCATGAATCGAAAGCACAACATGCTATGGGCTTCCGTCACCTTATTTCAGCTACAAAACTTGTATGGAGTAAAAGCAGGAAAAACTCTGCATGTAAATAGGAGTTGAAGTGGTTTGGCTCCTGCCTAGCACAGGATAACAATCCAGCAAACATATGGCCACCAATCTAGTCATCTTTAAACAGTGAAAGGAAAGCCATTAAACAGAAGAAAAAGCTACTGTGAAAACACATGTGGTGTGCAACAACGACTTCTGGGCATGTGTTTCTTAGGGAAAATCACAGAGGTGCCTTCACTTGCTGACTATCCAGGCTGTCTAACTATCTCTCCATACCAATAAGTTGGTGCACAAGAAAAAGTGTGGGGGATGATGCTGACAGAGGAGATGGGAGCAGAAATAGCACACACTTTATTTATGCATAAAGAGTAGGCCCTTAAAGCTACAAAACAGGCTAATTGTTTAATTTACTGGGAAATTGTGGGAGAAAATGCTTATTGAAGTAAATTGCTACTGGGGGAACACATTTAGAAATTTCTTTACTTAAGTGCTTTGCAAATGTGGCTGATGCTGAAATACAACTTTGGAGTCTGATTTAAAAATACTCATTTATCTTGACCTGAAAGAAACAGACAATACCTGCAGCACCTGGAGGAAAGCCTTGGGGAAGCTCTGGTGCAGTAGTTTTTGGGTAGTGTGGTTTTACAACAGGATATGACAGCCAGGTCTGCACCTGACAGCTATCAGCTGCTCTCCTTCCAAACACCCAGAAAGTAACTTCTTCAGCTTTTCTCCCTAGTGTGTTTCCCAAGTGGGAGGAGAAAATTGTGATTAGGTGGGGTGAAGGTTTCTGTCTCCCACACTCCTGTGAGGTTTTCCTTAACAGGAAAACATGGCAAGAGAGTTTCCAGAAGTTTGGTATAATGATTTTTATCCATTGTCTAATGGTGTTTGTTTATTCTAAACAGTATTGCATAGAATGGTAGGGGTTGAAAGGGACTTCTGGAGATCATCTAGTCCAACCCTCCTGCCAGAGCAGGTAGCACAGGATGATGTCCAGGCAGGTTTGGAAGAACTCCACTGATGGAGACTCCATAGCCTGTTCCAGTGCTCTACCACCCTCAAAGTAATGTTCCTCCTCGTGTTTAGGTGGAACCTCCTGTGTTCAAGTTTCTGCCCATAATATCCTGTCACTGGGCACCACTGAAATAATACTGGCCCCATCCTCCTGACACTCACCCTTTAAGTATTTATAAGAATCATAGAATGGCAAGGTTGGAAGGGACCTCAAGGATCATCTAGTTCCAACCCCCTGCCATAGGCAGGGACAGCTTGCACTAGTACAGGTTGCTCAAGGCTTCGTCCAATCTGGCCTTGAACACCTCCAGGGAGGATGAATAATATTAATTAATATTAATTAATAAACATTAATAATATTTCCTGTCAGTTTTCTCTAGGCTGAAAAGCCCCAAGTCCCTCAACCTTTCTTAATAAGACACATGTTCTAGTTCATTAATATATTTTGTAGCCTTTTGCTTTATCTTTTCAAGCAAGTTGCTGTCCTTCTTGAGCTGGGTAGCTCAGAACTGGACACAGTAGTCCAGACAAAACCTTTCTTAGAATCATAGAATGGTAAGGTTGGAAGGGACCTCAAGGATCATCTAGTTCAAATCCGCTGCCATAGGCAGGGACACCTCCCACTAGTACAGGTTACTCAAGGCCTCATCCAATCTGGCCTTGAACACCTCCAGGGAGGGAGCAGCCACAACCTCCCTGGGCAACTTGTTCCAGTGCCTCACCACCCTCACTGGAAAGAACTTCCTCCTAACATCTAGTCTAAATCTCCCCTCTGCCAGTTTAAACCCATTGCCCCTTGTCCTGTCGTTGCAAGACCTTGTAAATAATCCCTCCCCAGCCTTCCTGTAGGCCCCCTTCAGATACTGGAAGGCTACTATCAGGTTTCCTTGAAGCCTTCTCTTCTCCAGGCTGAAGAGCCCCAACTCTCTCAGCCTGTCCTCATAGNGCCTAGGACTCGGTTGGCTGTCTGGGCTGCATCTGCACATTGCAGGCTCATGTTGAGCTTTTCATCAACCCAGACTCCAAGATCCTTTTCCTCAGGGCTGCTCTCCAGCCATTTACCACCCAGGCTGTATTTGTGCTTGGGATTGTGCCTACCCAGGTGCAGGACCTTACACTTGACCTTGTTGAATCTCATGAGATTGGCCTGGGCCCACCTCTCCAACCTGTCCAAGTCCCTCTGGATGGCATCCCTGCCCTCTTCCATCCCATCCCTCCTTCTGCTTAAGGATGTAATAAACCCCCTTGCAGTTATTATTGGAGCATCTTCTTTGATTAACTCTTGGCAGGTAGGTTTGCCTGTTGTCATACCCCCTATATGCAAGAGAATATTTGGTCATTAAAGCAAGGAGAAAGATCTGACATTACTCAAGCCGGTACTTTCCATTTTAGTTTACCTCAGGCAAATTAAACAGGTCCCCTTGAAACAGTGACAAGAAGAGTTATAGGAGCTTAGCACCAGACACCACTGACAATTTGAGAATTGAATGCTGTAATTAAACAGGCGAACACTTTAATCTAAAGCTATTCAAATATGTGCTTGGATAAAGAAAAAAGGTAAGGGTAAACTCTGTAATTATAATAAATCAGTGTGCTGAGGAAGTGTGTACCTTTGAGGTATATTCTTTTATTCTGCAATTATCTTCCAAGTGTTTTGATAAATACCATCCCCTTACACACACACACACACACACACAAACGCTTCCTTGCACTCTCCTTTTCCCCAACCCTCTGAATAAGTATTTGTTTCCAGGGACACTTCTCCTTCTGTGCATGGCAGATTGCCCTCTGGCTGTGGACTGTTCACAGACACTCTGTAATGACCCAGCTTTGCCTTCAGGAAGGGCAACAGGAGTAGATGCTGTATACATCGCTCCACACGGAGCTGGAGCAACACTGAGTGCTCTTGAAAATATCATCACAACCTTTTCCAGCATATAGGAAGCCTCAAGGAAAGACAATTTCTCACCTATATATGAATATAGATTTGTTTCAGTTGGAATAGACCTCTAATATTGAGTCCAACCATTGATCCAACCCCACCACAGCCACTAAACCATGGCTCAAAGTGCCATGTCCACATGTTTTTTTAACACCTCCAAGGATGGTGAATCCACTATCTCCCTGGGCAGCCCATTCTAAAGCCTGGCAATATAAATAAAATATAAATATAAATAAAATTTCCTAATATCGAATATAAACCTTGAGGCCATTTCTTCTCATTCTCTATTTAGTTAGTAGGGGGAGAGAATAGATCAACACCCACCAGACTACTCCTTTCAGGGAGTAGTAGAGAGCTATGAGGTCTCCCCTCAGCCTCCTCTTCTCCAGGCTAAATGGCCCCAGTTCCCTCAGCTGTTCCTCACAAGAGGGATTTGTGTTCTAGGCCCTTCACCAGTCTGGTTGCCATTCTCGGGGCATACTCTGGCTCCATGTCATATATTTGTACACATAGCTTTACACAACTATGTGATAAATGAAATCATAGTCCAACTATTTTTCCTTTAGTATATTTAAAAGACAGACCAATGCTTCCTTTTAAGAACTTTATTTATACAAACCTCTGTTTCTGCTGTATTATTGCCATCTGCAATAGACTTTTAGGATGCATTTATAATAAACCATCCTGAATTTCTCCATGCTCTTGCTAACAAAGATAAGTGAAAGCTCCTTTGCTTTTTACAAAAGAACAGTAGCCTCTTCTAATTTAGAAAATTATGTGCCAGAACCAGACGAGTGAAGAGGAAAGAAGAGGGGACTGTTAAAAGTGGGGAATTGTGAGCATAAGATGAATGTGTCAAGGTTAAAGTATTCCTCTAATCCTGGAGTCAGGAAGGAAAGCTGCAGCTAATAAAGTCCATCCATGCAGTGTTATTCACGTGCACGAACTTCAGTAAAGGGAGAGGTGCAGTCTGGAGACCAATTACAAATCACTTGCCTGATGTTTTTAATCCCTTTATTTCCATATCTGATCAAAATAAAGTTGGTGGAGCTTTTTTCACTTGTCTGAGGAAAGAAAAAAATCCTAAATTCCCATACAATGCATTATTTTTTGTTATTGATGTGCGTTCTCTTATTTGGTTGTGAAGCTTTTTGGTTCCTCTGGCTATCACTTTCTCATGGCTGTGCACGCATCTAGTCTTCTTGGTTCAGCATTGGTTTTTGATGTCTTGACGTGGTTTGGAAAAATGTGGACCACAAAGCTCAATTCTGTTGGAGAGCCCCTATTTTGGATTGCCCTGTGGCAATTCCCATTGAAACCAGTGCCTGGAAACTTGAGGGACAAGTATATGCACAGCAGAAGACAGAAGTAGTCCCTTAGTATTTTCTGGTTATGCAAATCCATTTCTGCTTTCAAGACACTGTAGTGTTTTCTAAAAATGTAGAGATTAGTTGAGATAGAATCATAGAATGGTAAGGTTGGAAGGGACCTCAAGGATCATCTAGTTCCAACCCCCTGCCATAGGCAGGGACACCTCCCACTAGTACAGGTTACTCAAGGCCTCATCCAATCTGGCCTTGAACACCTCCAGGGAGGGAGCAGCCACAACCTCCCTGGGCAACCTGTTCCAGTGCCTCACCACCCTTACTGTAAAGAACTTCCTCCTAACATCTAGTCTAAATCTCCCCTCTGCCAGTTTAAGCCCATTGCCCCTTGTCCAGTCATTGCAGGACCTTGTAAATAATCCTTCCCCAGCCTTCCTGTAGGCCCCCTTCAGATACTGGAAGGCTACTATCAGGTCCTGTGAAGGTTTGGGAGTTCCCCACCCCCCCACACTTTGTAAAATGACCCAGACTAGCACTCAGTCGGCTGGAAGTTAAATGATGAAGCTATGTTTACAGCTTTGCACAATGTACAGCAG
>VWZE01011534.1:170047-187077 GCA_013396675.1 Eubucco bourcierii
CCCAGGTGCAGGACCTTACACTTGGCCTTATTGAATTTCATCAGGTTGTCCTGGGCCCACCTCTCCAGCCTGTCCAGGTCCCTCTGGATGGCATCCCTGCCCTCTAGCAAGTCGACTGTGCCACACAGCTTGGTGTCATCTGCAAACTTGCTGAGGGTGCACTCCATTCCTCTGTCCATGTCACTGACAAAGATGTTAAACTGCACTGGTCCCAGCACTGACCCCTGAGGGACACCACTTGGCACTGGTCTCCAGGTGGACATTGTGCCGTTGATCACCACTCTCTGGGTTCGACCATCCAGCCAATTCCTTATCCAGCGAGTGGTCCATCCATCAAGTCCATGTTTTTCCAGTTTGGTGACCAGGATGTCATGTGGGACAGAGTTAAATGCCTAATACAGATACAGCTGCAGCCACAGTTCCATCAACCAGAGATGGTGTGAAGGACTCACAGTGTTTAGAGTAAGAACAGGGGAGGATGTTGCATTGCTGAGGATCCACCTTCAACAAACCATGTACCTGGGAATGATATGTGGGAGCAGTTTAGGGCAGGGCAAGAGGTGGTGCCTCTCCTCACTTAGGTACGTTTCAGCTGTTGCTGGTCATCAAGGAATGCACTGAATGCTTCAGAAGCTTGAAACAGCTTTTTCAGCACTGTGATGGACAGAGAAGGTTAAAAACAGAAAAAACACAAGGGAGTTTGAATGCCAAAGTCTCGGTGTATCTCATAGTGTTTGAACATAGGTGAAGACTTGTTAAAAAAGCTCCTGTCTTGACTGTAAAAAGATGGAACAATTAATTTATCTTCTCACTTACTAAGGACAAGAGGCAATGGTTTTAATTTAGGCCGGATGTAAGGAAGAAAGATACAAGGGTGGTGAGACGCTGGAACAGGTTGCCCAGGGGGTTGGTAGAGGCCCTGTCCTTGAAAACTTTCAAGGTTAGGCTCAGCAATGCTCTGAGCAACCTAATCTAGTGGATGATGTCCCTGTTCACTGCAGGGGGGTTGGACTAGATGTCCTTTAAAGGTCCCTTCCAATCAAATGCATTCTATGGTCTATATCCTCATTGAAGATCTATCACTCTCCATTTTAGAGATCTATTCTGTGCCTTTCATTGGACCCTTGAGTGATCTCTTCAAATATATTTTGTTCTACTGAAACCTAATTAACAGCCTTATATTATCTTCTCAGCAGCGCAGCATGAGTGAACACGACAGTTACTTCTGGCATTCAGTGTGGTAGAACACGTATTTTATACCCTTAATCATTACGCTCCTGATGCAAGAAATGTCCCACATCAATGAAGTGAGCTTCAGCATAGATCTGCTGTGCAGGTGCTAACTCTGCAAACTCTTTCTGCTCCTTATCGCTCCCTCCCTCCCTGTTGTTCTCTCACTCTGAGGCTGTGTGTCTAATGCTGCTACCCAGTAAGGAGAATAAAGCGGGTGTGGGCGAGACAACAAACCCCGAAGTCTGACTGTTGTGCTGGTGGTGATAAGATGTAAGCTAAGATTGCAGCAGTCTTCCAGCAAACAAGTCTAGCTGCGAGTGAGATACTCGGAGCCGAGCTCTCGGGGTTCGATTCTGTACTCAGATAAGGAGAGCCCCAGCCATGCGGAGAACCTTATCAGATCAACCACCTGATCTGACAAGATTCCCAGAGTGCTGTGCCCCCAGGCTGCGGCAGATGCTGAGCACTGGCTCTGCGTTCAGCTTTCATTCAGTGATGGTGTCATCCCTAATGCCTTATGCTGTCACTTAGAAACCCTGTCTCCTGTTAGAGGGACTCACCCTGGTGCCACACCAGTCTCCGCAGCTGACTGGTCTCTGCTGAGAACACTCTGTTGAGAATTACCTGAATCTTGTGAATTAGTAAGAAAGAGTCAGACAGGGTCTGTTTGCATGCTCAAGAAGAGACCCAGGGTTCAGAAAAGTTTGTACTCAACTAGCTAGTCATGCAGTAGTTAGCTCTATACCCTAGCCTGAGAGACTCAACACAACTTGCTTTACACAGCTAGAAACAGAGATTAAATTATTAAGTGATTTGTCTATGGACATTATGAGAATAATGAGTGGATGGCAGCTAGAGCTCTTTCACCATGGTTTCCTTAAAAGCCTAGAGCCCTCTCTTAAGGAAGGACCTTTTACAAGGGCCTGTAGTGGTAGAATGAGAGAGTGGTGAGACACTACAACAGGTTGGTCAGGGAAATTGTGGATGGCCTGTTCTTGGAGGTGTTCAAGGCCAGGTTGGATGAGGCCTTGAACAACTTGGTCTAGTGGAAAGTGTCCCTGCCCATGGGAGGGCCACTGGAATAGGATGATCTTTGAGGTCTGTTCCAATCCAAACGACTCTATGATTCTGTATTTGCCTGCATTCCCCCCTCCTATTTCTTTCTGCAATATCTTCTTAACACAAAAGTACCTGATCTAGTGGTTGAACTGGGTTTGCAGGAACTGTCAGCACTGCTGAACTTATCTATTTGTATGGGAATAGTGAATACCTTTCTTAACTTCTGATAGTGTTTTCACTCTTTACCATTCCCTGGATTTTCACACTCCTGTGGCAAGTATGAACCACTCCCTAATTTGGGATTACCAAGAGAGGATAATGCTCCCAAAATTTATTTACTGGTGACTCTTCATGTGCTTATGTTCTCAGTGTGTGTTTTGTGTTTAGATAGGACAGTGAAGTTTGCAGAAGAAAAGGCACATGTCTGGTTCTGTTTGAATTTGCAGGCTGCTCTGGTATATGCTGGAATAAATCTGGTATATCTGTGGATGGAAATTTCAAAGCCCTGTGGTGAACCTATTGCTTTTGGAATATATGTGCTTAAGCCTGTGCCACTGGCTTGGTGTTTTCAATCCACATCTTTTGAAGCATTTGCAAAAGGTGGCAGAACTGTAGCTCCTGGCCACTGCTTTTGTTCTAGGTAATCTCTTGACAACGGTTTCTAGACACACAGAAAGCTGCCTTCTAGACACAAAGCTGCCTTTGAAAGTGAGGTGAGGATCTAAAGCTGTTTAGATGTCTTTGTTCTCTCTCAAGCAAAAAGTCTGAGTGGTCCAGGTCAGTCTACACCCAGGGCAATAATTCTTTGCAAACCTTTCCCATGTTACTGCATCCTCACTGTTTCTGCTCTTGCTTTCAAGTACCTGGGTTGTGCCTCTGTGTTGGATGGTGTCAAGATGCTTTTCTACTCACTTAGTATCCTTTGTGGGAGACCTTGCAAAAGGGCATTGCACACTTCTGAGATTTCTCTCTGCATTGCAGAGGTTGTGATTCTAGAGGAGCAAAGGTAGAAGTGTCTACAAATTGCAGGTTTCAGAATAAGATTTAGGTTTATGAGTCATTATATGTATTCAGAAAAGTTTTACTTTTGCTCTTGCAGGGATCAAAAAGCTACGTAGATGTGGTGCTGAGTGACCTGGCTTAGTACCAGACTTGGTAGAGTTAGGTAATGGTTGGACTTGATGATCTTAAAGATTTCTTCCAGCCTAAAAAAATCTATGAGAATATGAATTTCCAGCAGATTTTTGAGTTTGGCATGATTTCTTTTCTTGCATGAAATGCTTGCCATATCTCTTCATGTATCTGTGTATATATATATATATATATATGTGCTATAAATAAAAGCAGATTTGAGGTCAAACACTGTAAAATATTGCCAGAGGATTTAAGCTGAGATTGTAACATGTTCTGGACAATATTGCTTGAACAAAGGAACTCTTTTAATCCCAAAGGGTTTGTTTACTGTCCTGACTTTCAAACCCAATCAATATTTGTTTTATTAACCTGTTGGGTGGATTCAGTTTAAAGTCTTACTGTAGTTTGTTTGAAGTAGTTTGTACTTGGAAGCTCTGTGAGAGGTAAACAATGCTGAGAGTCGCAGCAACAGTGGCCTATTGTATTGAGCTATTCCCTTTTGTATGGAGACTGTTGACCACTTGTGTTATTTTTGAGGGTATCAGCATATGCTTCTTTCCTGACACAACGTCAAGCACTCGAAAATCCCCAAAGCTGGTAAATATTTATCAAGATGCTTTAAAAATATTTTTTTTTCTTGTAAGTTTTTGCTGGCTCTGCTGTTCAGTTTTCTTCTCTTTTAATATTGTGGTACAGATGCAGGAGGAGGTGAACAAGATCATTGTTCACGAACATCAAGAGCAATGCAGCTGTGCCTGATTATATGAAATCATCTGGTGACGTACCATTTTTGACATATGCAGCTTTTCTTTATTGTAAATTAATAACCCTAAGAATCTATTTTCATTAGTCAGAACATTAGTGTTTTGCCTCTTTATGTTTTGCATTATTTAGAATCATCATGGGCTGAGTTGTTTATTTACATAATTAGCTCCATATGCCTTCACTACGTTCAACATATGGTTGCAACTATCTGAGACTCCTGTTCCTTTAAGAAGCTGTGCTGGCCCTGAAGGCAAGCCTGGAAGATCTCCTCTAGGCATCTTCACGAGCCTGCTATCTTGAGTGGAGATGTGGCAGCCACTTTGGACTTTAAATATATCTTTCCTCTTTAATTTGGATTTAAAAAAAGAAAAAGAAAGAAAGAAAACATCCATGCCTGTGATTGCTGGTGACAGCAGTGCCCACCAGTGAGAGGTTGTGTAGGGAGGACTAAACGTTCTAAAAAGCCCTGGTATTGTCTTAACTGCAAGGGAGCAGCCTTCTCAGAAGCTGGCTATGGCCTCAATTTGTTATGATTTTGAGGCATCTGTAGTCCTGCCAGGATTTCATGCTCAAAACTCCCTAGCTACCCTCCAACATAATGTGAGGTTGATGGCAAGATCATGAGATTAAAAAAAAATAAAAAAAATCAGTTCTGGATTCCTGTATTTGCCCTTTGATGTTCAATCCCTTGGTAGCTCCCACTTCCAAGCTTTTGTCTAAGAATACCAACATTAGAAACTTCATTTTGAATGAAAGCTGAGAGTAGTCCAAAATGACATGATCCCTGGGACCTATGGCTTTGACCTTTCCCTGTATCCCAGATTGGGATATTGCAGCATTTGAAATCCTGGCTTGTGGTCACTCTTTGGATGTCTCCATCAGTGCTGCTGTGGGTGTGCCTCATAAAGCAGCCATTCCACTCCTCTGATCCTCCATCTGCTTCTCAGCTGATCATCAAGGGGATGAAGCCTACGTGCTTCAAGCCAAGACAGGGAAGCACTGAGCGGAGAAATAAAGCAGCAGTAGGTTTGTAGCTCAGTGGGAAGGGAAACTGCAGACCTGCATGCAGAAAATATGTGAAAGTGAAGTACTAGAAAGAGGGCAGACAGGGGTTAAAGTGAAGGAACAGGCAACCTAAATGCAGTTAGGTGCAAGAGGGACCCACTGCCTCCTTCATCTTATTTTCTGTCTGGTGAATGCCACTAAAGCAGCCTTGCTCTGTTACTGGTATTTTTTACATCATTATGTACTACATAGAGCTGTAACAGGCCACCCAGAGAGGTTGTAGAGTCTGCTTCCCTAGAGACATTCAAGATTCTTCTGGGTGTGCTCCTGTGTGACCTGCCCTAAGCAATCCTGCTTGGGCGTTGGGGTTAGACTTGGTGATCTCCAGAGATCCCTTCCAACCCCTACTATTCTATCGTTCTATGATTACCAGAGTTTCCACGCATGCCAGTGGAGTGAGCAATGGTACCCAAGTGCTGACAGTGCCTGAGCTAGCCCACCGAGTTTAGGAGGAGGAGAAGCATGGCTCCCCAGTGAATGCTGCAAAATGGGAAAGGTTCTTAAAGGTGTGTTAGTCAGGTGACATGAAATTCCCCTGCAGCTGCTGCTTCCTTCTGATTTTATATTCTGTTTCATGAAAAGATCGACTGCAAGTGTCCCAGATCTGCAGCACTTTTGATGGGCAGGAAGGCAACTGGGTAGATTCAGGAGAGCTGTGCCAGCCATCCTGGGAATACCATAGGCTTGTTCTCTTATTTACCAGTTTTATTCCCCTCACCCTCAGGCATTAGGGAGGAATTACTGCCCCTTTCCAAAGGATACTGACACTCAAGCAGATTAAAGACCTTGCTCAAGATTTCGCACAGAGTCTGTACTTAACCTGACAAATTAATTTAAGCCTTCTGAGTCCAAATCCAGAACTCTTTCTACTAGAGCATAGATAGCTCATCTAATCTCTTGAACTGTACTTGTCATGAGAACCAAAGGCAGGGTGAGGCAGCAGCACACGCTGGCACGGGCTGGCTGGACCTGGCTCCAAGTTGCAAGCTGAGGTGAGCTAGCAGCAGAGAGGGCCCTTCTTTGCCTACCAGTAGTAAGGTAGTGGAAAATACAGTGCCATAATGTTCTGCCTATAGAGTGTATCCAGGGTTTCCTGTCTACTGCCCTGTTAAATAGCATCCTGTCAATCAGGGACCTTGGCAATGAATAGTGTCACAGACATCTTCTCACCTGATATTGCAGCAAAAGTTGAGTGTAATCCCCACAGAAAGGACATGTTAAACCATGGGCCAGACAGGAGCTGGGGATGAATTTAGGTGTAGTCTTTGTGTCCTGTAACTCTGAACCTAAAAGGGTTTAATATGCACTTAATCAACACAGTAAGATTTGCCACGTTGTTCTGAACTGTTCTTTCCATCTTATCCTTAAATTATCACAAAATCACAGAAATTATAGGCACTTCTGAAGATCATCTAGTCCAACTAGATGATCTTCAGGATCCTGCTAGAGCAGGATTACCCAGAATGAATCATACAGGAACACATCTAGACAGGTTTGGAATGTCTCCAGAGATGGAGTCTCCACAACCTCTCTGAGCATGCTGGTCCAGAGTGTAGGCACCTTCAAAGCAATTATTTGTTCCTTATGTTTACATGGAACCTCCTGTGCTCTACTTTGTGTCCAGTGCCCCTCATCCTATCACTGGATATCACTGAGAATTTTGTATGAATGTTGGACAGTTTTATCCTGTTGATGAAGTTACAAAGTGTGTGTATATTCTCCTCCAGCTTGTGTTTCATCCTTGAGCTTCCAACCTGATCCTCTTTTGCTCTTCAGGGTTAAGTTCCCTGGCACTGTTGCAGTACCTTTAGAGCCTTGGCTGCCACACTTGCTGCAAATGTCCACAGAGATGCATCTAGCATATGGTCAACATGATTCACGTTGCATAAGTGAACTAACTCTAACAGATTTAAGCAATTGGCAGCTGCCCTCAAGCTCTGCCCCTTCCAATGTTTGCCACCCCAGCTACTACAGAATGCATACCAAGCATGATGTGGTACATCATATGTGGTACACATTGGCTAGAAGATGTTGTCTTGGGCTAAGTAGTCAGTGATGAGCTGTCCCACATCTGTTCACAGGGAACACCACAGTGGACTGCAGCATTGAATCTTCTCTCTGCAATTAGACTGGATGCCATTTGTTTTGGACAATGCACAAGAGTGGGTTTTGTTATTCATTACCAAGTCCTCTGAGGATCTACCCTTTTTTCTTTTTTTCTTCTGGTGATTGTTCTAAAACCCTTGAATCTTTAATTAGAATGAAAATTTGCTTTATTGCTCAAGAGTCTCTCAACAATATAGGAGCTTGGATGCAATGCTTACAGTCCAGACACAGCTCAGCATGCTCTGTTCTACACTGTCCCATGTGCTTCACATACGTATCCACTTTTCCAGCCCCCCACATAAATAAATTCAGTCCCAAGACTTCCAGGCAGAGAAATGCTATAAAACTCTCTGTGAGTGTTCAGCTACCTTTCAATCTTGCTCCATGTATTGTCTCATCTTGCCCTTCTTCTTCTCAAAGTATCCTGGGCTGATGTCCTGATACAGAGGTCTTTAACATGGTAACTACCACTATGTGCACAGCATTTTTACTTTTCTCAGTGCCTGGGTTTTATTCCTGGCTGGAGCATCAAGAACACCCTTTGAATGCTGACTTGTTTTGGACTTTCAAAAAGAAACACTTTCCCAATGGGCTTTCCCATGGTTTATTGACCATGCTGGTGTTAGGTTGACAGTTGGGTTTGATGATCTTAGAGGTCTTTTCCAACCCAAACAATTCTATGCTTCTATGATTGAGTGTAGTGTTGAGAACCTCTGCATAAACTAGTGGTCATGATCTTTACTGAAAGCAGGTAAAATATTTTTCTTTTCAACAAAAGTTACTTCAGTAACTCTACCACTTCATCACCCAGCCTATAGAGGTGTGCTAAAGTAGGTAATAGCCCCTAAATCTCTTAGCACTTCTTTCCTGACAGATAAATATTGCTCATTCATCAGATACTTCCCCCTTTGCCAGTAAAAAAGGACAGGAAAAGCTGAAACAAAGATGACTTTATTCCTGTTTTCTGGGTTTTTTGGGTTTTGGGGTTGGTTTTTTTTTTTGTTTTTTTGTTTTTTTGTCCAAGGCTTAAGTAAGGAATAGCATTAAAAAAACAAAACAAAACCCCACAACACACCAAAAACCAAACAACCAACCAACAAAACAAACAACAACAACAAACCCCAAACCAAAATACCCAAAAGAAAACCCCAACCAAACCAAGGAGAAAAATCTGTACTATGATTGAGTGCAAGCTCCTGTTTAAACAGGATACGATTCAGGCTGCCAGGACTTTTACAGTACTAAATATAAGGATCTTAACTGAAAATAAAAATTGATTTAACATCTTGATACAGCCTTTCTTAATTTTTATAAGGGACATGAGTGTGGATGATTTCTTAGCCTTAAATAAGCAATATGCTGGTTTTGAATGTATAAATGTTCAAATTAGGGCACACAGGACGTTGATGTTATGGGTGACAGCAGGCCAAACATTTGTTGCAGAAAGGCAAGCCTGATGCCTGGTTCATAATTTCATTAAAACAAAAACAACCCAACAACAACAAAACAACAAACAAACAAAAAAGTGTAATCCACGTGTTTCAAAAGCTGCTTTGCTTTGAAGGGATGGCCAGGAGGAAACCTCAGCAGCTCGTGCTTCGGGTTTTTCCCATCGGGCAGAAAACTGAGTCTGCTCATGATGTTTACCCACCTTGGGCCCATGTTTGCCTAACATGTATGAAAGGGATTCTGTTATCATCAGGCAACCGTTCTGGAGTGAAACACTTTGGGAGCCGCAGTCAGGGGAGGGCCTGGTGGAGGGCGAGGTGGGGATGCTGGCTCCCTGCGCTGGTTTAGGGCATCTCCGTCCTTCCAGCACCACCTAGTGGGACATCCCTCTGCCTCGGCCTCCAGGAGGGCTTTAAATTTAGGGGGGAATCACTGGCGGTCTTACAAAAAAGCGTTGATACGTTCACCCGCATTCATAGTATTTTTCCTCGTCTGCCTTGGTATCTCTCCTGCTGGACCGTGGATGTCGTTAGGTGCCGGCGCTCGCGAGTGCTTCCTGTCGGCTTTTTCTGCCGCTCAGCATGCGCTAGGAAAACCTCCGAGCTGCTTTTTGCTTTGGCTTTCCCATCTGTCTAACACGTGCCATGGTTGGGTAAGGTTAATAGGAGGCATAAATAATCCCTAAATAAAGGCAAATGACCAAGAAATCCTTAACTCAGATCTTCTGATAAAGGTTTGCTACTTAACATCTGAATCACAGCTTTTGCTGCGGCTTTACTACCGGCTCACCGCACACCCAGCCCAAGGCTGTGCTTTTGTCCCAGGGGATCTGTGCCTTCATCCCAGGGCGACTGTCCTGTGTGTGACCTGGCCAGAGCAGGGCAGTTTTTTAGAGTTTAAAAACTAACATTTGTTGGGTGGGAAGGGGAGATGAGGGAAACTGATTCAGACGGGATGCTTCTGTAGCCGAGCCGATGAGCTGCTTAAAGAGGCGAGAGAGCAGCTCATCTGTCTTGTGACAGGATAAGACATAGATATTTGGAATATACCCAGGGCTGTGACTCCAGCAGGGGAGGTGCATCAAAGCAGAACCTATCTCAAAACCTAATCAAGATTTTCCCTATGTTAACTGAAGTTCTCTGTGCAATGTAACTTGAAGTTCCCCATGGAATGTAATCTAGCTGACAGATTCACACTGCATTTGCTTTAGTTTTTCTCGGTCCAGACAGGAGGTGAGACTACCCTGTAGTCTGTATGGGGACATTTGACTCAGGCCATGTGCCCAGCAGCCTGCTATAGCAGTGCACAAAATTGTCAGGCTGATGTTCCACTGCAGGAAGCTGCTGGATTCAAAGGAAAATTATAGCCACCATGTATTTGCATAAGGCAAAGAGACCTTTTGATGAGCAAAAGCAGAAATGCTTTTTCCCTAGATGCAAGCAGTGCTTGCAAATCAACTGGCAGTGTGTTGAATTTTCAGTTGTAGCTCAAATTGAACCATATCAGTCTGTAAACAATATGAAGATGTCTTCTAATAAACTGATCGTAACTGGATCCCAAGTTAAATACCCTCAAAAACCCTCAGGGTACTATTAAATACTTGTAAACCCCCACCACCTAAAGCTGCAATTTTACCACTTTCCTGTCTTTTGTCTCCTAAAGAAAGAGACAACATTTCAAAGTTTTCTTCTAAGTCTCATAACCTTTCAGTTTTCAGTGTGTAGGATTAGTAACAAGGGCTTAAGTTTAACCACTGAACAGATATGGCTCTGAGCAAGTCAAACTTCCCCACAGAAATAAACCTCAGCTCTCAGCTGCAATCTAAGGTAAGCTCCATACTGGGTGTCTGCTGCTTTCACAGTGACCATGCTTGCTGGTGTCAACTCGCACATGAGATGCACACCTGTCAGAACTCATGTTTTGGAGGGCACCAAGAAGATGTGAGAAATTAATGTTGTTTGATCTTTGTTTCACTACTGGATTAGGTCTCAAGTAGCTCAGATTTGTGCCCCAGTTTAATAGGGCATCCCAGCAGGCAACGTCTTCTTCAGCATAGTCTTGTGTTAGAGAGTTTGCCAAATAATTTTTTGATAGATGGTGGAGGAAGCAGCCTCTCTTGACTTCAGTGAGATTTTGCTCATGCTTAGGGACCTTGCCTGATTCAGGCTCACAGACATTATCAGTTCCTTGATCTGTTATTTCTTTGTAAATTCAGTAGTAGTTTGGGGACTCATAAGTCATCACCCAGAATGTCTACCAAATCACATCTACCCTGGATTACTGATCTGTGTTTTTGCAGATCTGGCTGAGAGTGAAATTTGCATTGGAGCAGATGCCAACCAGGGCATCTGTCAAGAAATTTACATACCATTATATTTCTGTAGTTCTGAACTCCATGTAAATAATATTTGCCTCCTGGCATTTTCTGCACAGAACTGACTTCCTCCCTGCGGTTTCTTGCCAGAATCTTGGCCATTTCAATAATTGAGACTCGCACCGAGACCTCAGAAATGTTAATACCCAAAAGCACTGAAATCCCAGAACACTGCATGACTATTCTAAAAGCTGTCCTAAAAATCAAATGCACCATATCTAGAGAAGCATCGCAATTCCTTGCCCTAGCTCAACTACTCTTTGTATGGCAAATGAAAACTGGAACAATGCCTGCTTAGTTGATATTCGCACTCTGGAGAAAGGTGAACCTCCTTGGTTGGTACAACCATTCCAGCTCCAGTTCGCTCAGCATCATGATAAGGGGATAAAAGGATGCATAGGAGTGGTGAGAAGGTAGGTTTATCGCCAGTTTTGCCAGTCCATATGTGATACTAAATATCTCATAACCTGCAGCCGGATATTGTGGTGCTCCTCTAGCTAACTTGGAAAATAGTTGCAACCTGCAAGTCATCTCCCTAAGGGTCTCTTCCATCTTCATCTAGGAGGGAATGTATATCCAACCTTTATCAGCAGGGTCTTCCTAGGCATGGTCTGATCCTTGCCTCCATGAGTGCTGTGTCAGTGAAAGCACGTGTACATCTAGGTGGCTAAATAAAACAGGGCCAGGGAGCAAGCTGGACCACACATTGCCTTCGCCTAATTATTAGCACGCTCCTGACATGAGCCAAGGAAAAGTCTACTTGAGGATTATTTCCAACTGCAAGTGTGGGGGAATGCTCCACTCTCTGGCTCCTTTTAGCTTCTGTGGTTTTCTTACCTTCATCCATGACATTGTCTTCTTGGGCTTTGCACCTTGGGGAGGCCATCTCATGCCCACTTAACCCAAAGCATGTGAAGTACAACCTCGGTGTGTTGCTGTGAAACCTGCTAAGCTGCAATGCAGCATTGCACGCACTCGCAACTGAAATAAACACACGAAAAATAGCAGTTATGTACCAGACCGCAAAGCATCTGTGGAGCCTGTGAAAGACTCTGGCAAGTGCTACACCATGTGGTTAGACCATAAAAGGTCCCTGGCCCTGTTTTATTAGCTTCATAGGCAAAGGTGCTGGCATTAAAAATGGTGTTTCTAAGTTTATCATGCTTCAGATAATGTATAAATTCAAAGAGCTGTGTAATCCACTCAAAACCCCATTGACCCATCACTGTGCCCAAAAACAAGTAGAAGGGTTGTGTGGTGTCTGTGCCTCTCTTCTTTTGCACGACATTTCACATTCTCTCCCTTGTTAGCTATCCTTGTAGGGGCCCGCTCTGTTTTCAAAGGAAAAGACATTTTATTGCTTAAATGCATAAATCATAATATTATCACTCTATCTTGATAAACTATGTTTCCTAATGAACACAGTCAAGTCCCTATTAATTGTCACCCATTGAAGGTAATTTGGTCGTGGTGTTTTTGAAGCTGAACTGACAGGCATTCATAATTCAATCTCGTTATCAATCTAGCTTTGCAGGGAAAAGAAATGTGTAAGAGATAGGAGCTTCTTTGCTTTTTTTCATGCCTTTCTGGGAAAGACACTATTTATATGTGGTATGCAATGAGATGCAAGAAGCAAGTATTTAGAAAGTGAAGATTTATCAAATCCTTAGACAAAGTGCTAGAGCATGTCCAGAGAACGGCAACAAAGCTGGTAAATGGTCTGGAGAACAGGTCCTGTGAAAAGCAGCTGAGGAAACAGGTTGTTTAGTCTGGAGAGAGGGGAGGCTGAGGAAAGACCTTGTTGTTCTCTACAACTGCCTGAAAGAATTTGGAGTGATGTGGGTGCTCATCTCTCTTCCTAATATCATAGAATGGTAAGATTGGAAGGGACCTCAAGGATTCTCTATCTAGTGATATAATGAGAAGAAATTGCCTCAGAGTGCACCAGGTCTGGTTTAGATTGTGTATTACAAGAAATGTCTTTACCAAAAGAGTATTCAAGCATTGGAACAAACTCCCTAAGGAGGTGGTTGAGCCACCATCTCTGGAGGTGTTAGAAAATGTGTAGACATGGCACTTTGGGACATGGTTTAATGGCCCTGGTCATGTTGGACTTGATGACCTTAGAGGTCTTTTCCAACTTAAGTGATTCCATGACTCTAAACTTGCACTACGTTGAATTATGGCACTACAAACCCAAACCAAGCGACTGACTCTTAGCAAAGCTGCTTTGGTTTTACGAATCTTTTTTTTTTTTTCCTGGGTTTTCAGATTACAGACCAGAGGGGGACGAGAAACCCTACCACGTTGTTATATCCTAGCCATATCTGTTTGAAAGGAAGCATTTATTTGCTTAAGATCTTCATTCTGAACCTTTATTGGTTTTGGTCAGTGCAGCACTGTGATGTGGAGGCATCTCTGTGACCTATTGTGCCCATTTATTTGTATGTTTTGTGGTGACTGCAGCAGGACCAGGTCTGCTCACCCAGCAGGCAGAGGTTAATGCATCTTAATCAAGCTTGCTGTGCTGCTGCCTGCAGTTGGTGGGGAGGACAGGACTGCACTCGGCCCTAGCATGGAGCACACAGGGTCCTTCACCTGTGAAGCCTGAATAGGCAAGGGCAAAGGACCAGCCAAAGAGGCTGGTGAGGCATGTGAGATGAAAGCACATCAGCAGTTCACCCCAAAGTATCTTTATCCAAGTCCCATAAAACTTGAGCACAAATGCTAAGAGCAGCAGTAAGTTGCATGAGCACAGGCACACTTGGGCAGGATCTGCTTCATCTTTGAAGGCTTCAAAAGAATGCACTAGGTAGAAAGATGAATTTTTTTTTTTAATGGTGGCTTCCTCCCCTCCCAATTCGAGTTCATTGTAGCCTGTTGAGCTTTGGGGTGTGGGAGATGCTGCTGATCCTTGCGTGACTTCCCAGAGTGCAGGAGTTTCACTGGGGTTCTCTGGATGAGGGATGAGAAGCATTCTGTCTTGCTGTTACATGCCTGTATTTTCCTCCAGCAGCTGTTTGTGGTAGATTCACATAGAGCAGTGCACAACTGGCCCTCATTATTTTTACAAACATCCCTGCTTGATCAGGTCATACCAGCAGAATCACTGCAGTCTTCCCTTTCTATTAATTGGTTTATTTCTTCAAAAGGGATTTTATTGTTTCCATAGTTCCCTTGTATTTTCTATGTATCTTCTGGAGCAGAAAGAAATCAATTCTTTGAACAAGCTGCTGCTTTCAAGAGCTCTTTTCTCATTTAAGTGGACTCCAGTGTATTAAGAACGGAGATGGATGCCACTAAGTTAACATTTCCAGTCGTATTCCTTGGGTATTTCTCTACATTGGCTAGGTTTAGGGAGTTGCCATGGAGGTGTATTTGCCACCAGATGAGTCAGAATTATTCAAATACGTCTGTCTGGATCAGAAGGGTTTATTCCAACTTATGAAAGGTGTGCAAGCCTTCATCTCTGAACAGCCCCTGTCCCTGAAGCTCCTTTCCTGCCAGCTTACTGCCTCTTTGTTCTCAAAGCCCTTTCATTTTTCAGGTCCTCTAGTGCTCTTAGTGTCTTTGCAGGGGTGTTTTCTCTGCTTCCTCCCGATGGAATGGAAGACAATGAACCTTTCCACCACAAACGTGGTGCACATATTTGAAAGCAGTGGCAATCATTTCTTAACCTGGCTTTCCTATGTGTTTTGTTACCTACTCTGTCCTGCCTGCCACACTTCAAGAGAATCAGAAATAATTTCAGAGTTTCTCCCTTCTGAATCCTCAGCAAATGTGGAATGACTGAGATGTCCTCTCTCTTCATGTGCTCTTTGCTTACCTCATGACTTTATTCTTCAGAGCTGGGATGTCCCCATGCAAGGAAAGGTAAAAACTAGATTGGCAAAGTGATTTGAGGAAAGATTTGCTTTGCACTTTGCATCTGCAGTGACCTTAAAAATATGCCCAACAAATCACAGGTTAGAGTAGAAGAAAAAAAAAAAAAAGTAATAGAAGAGTGATTTTATGTGCTGAGAAGCATCCTTCTTCTTCTTCTCAAGGGCTGGAAGCTGTAACACATTTGAGATTCTTCCATGGCTTGTTGATGTCAGAAATAAGGTGCCCAGACCCAGTACCACCAGAGCCCTATGCTATTGTGGGCTTGCAACTGCAGCAGCTCTCTTTTGTCTTAGGTAGGCTGTCCTCTGTCTACAGAAGTACTACATCTCTCTGAGCTTAGAGGTGTTCAGTGAATAATTGTTACTTCATTCCTTCTTTCTGTTCTATGCACATCCTCTGAACTCTTACATTATCAGAGAAGATACAATCAGTTTCCCCTTTATGCACACCCACAGTGGTTCATCTCTGGAGCTAGTAGTTTAATTGCTAATGTCTGTAGAGGTGTACATGAAGGTAGGAAGACCAAAACAGTAAACAAATGTCAAGCATAATTATGATACATCATCTGTACAGAAAAACAAACAAACAAACAAACAAAAAAAAAACTTCAGAAATATTTTGGTTGTGGTATTAATCCAAATTCACTTCACCAGCCTCAAGTTTTTGCTGAGACACTCTAATTCTACATTCCCTCAAAACAGGGATTTCCTGTATTACTTTCAACAATACCAGAAATGGAAAGAGGTCTGATGCAGCCACATGGAACAGCATGATCTAGAATTGCTTACTTTAGACTGTAGGCAACCTCCCTTTAATGAGAAAGTCTAGAAGAAAGCAAAATTATTAAGGGTCTGCAGCTTCTGCAAGATGATACTGAAGAACAGGGGGCAGATGTGCAGCTGTTGTCACCATTCCCAAAGATTTTCTTTAAGGTTTTGCTAAACCTGTTTTTCCCCTCAACCAGACACTTTTCAAATGGCAGGCAAAACAGGATGATCAGGAGTGGTATCTGGTTATGCCAAGTGGATACTCAACTCTGTTTCATGACCATAGATTTTGACCAAATAGTTCTCCTGATTGCACAACAGAAGGCTAAATGTAGTTTTCAATTTTCATTCTCAACAAACTGACAGAGTAAGATTTGAATAGGAATTTGTCCACCAGTCTTTCTTCACAGAATGCCCTAGGAACATACATCTTGTCTACCTCCTATAGTTTGTGTTGTCAGCAATATGTGTTTCTTCTCTGACACAGTCATAATGTCAAAATGGGTATAAGACAGGTTCTTACCTCTCTTCTTGGGTGTCATTGGCCTGCATGACAGTCAGAGAGAGGCAGGGAGACTCTTGCTAGTTGTGCAGAGTCAGTTGTACTAGCACAGAGTGGGTCAGGAACTAGTGACAAAGTGTTATGGCATCAACATGCAGAAGGACTGGAATATCTGTGGACAGACCGAGAGAGTTGGAGCTCTTCAACCTGGAGAAGAGGAGGCTTCGAGGGGACCTGATAGTAGCCTTCCAGTATCTGAAGGGGACCTACAGGAAGGCTGGGGAGGGACTATTTACAAGGTCTTGCAATGACAGGACAAGGGGCAATGGGTTTAAACTGGCAGACGGGAGATTTAGACTAGATATCAGGAGGAAGTTCTTTACAGTGAGAGTGGTGAGGCACAGAATAGATTGCCCAGGGAGGCTGTGGCTGCTCCCTCCCTGGAGGTGTTCAAGGCCAGATTGGATGAGACCTTGAGTAACCTGCACTAGTGAGAGGTGTCCCTGCCTATGGCAGGGGGTTGGAACTAGATGATCCTTGAGGTCCCTTCCAACCTTACCATTCTATGATTCTGTGTGTGCTGAGTTTTGATTGTATTTTCTGTAAAAAATGTGTTTCACATCTAAAAAAATGTTTTGCTTTCACCAAGTCTTGCTTCTGTCAAAAAAAAAAAAAAAAAAAAAAAAAAAAA